>JAAAKQ030161137.1:0-12718 GCA_010016005.3 Zanna intricata | reverse complement strand
CTTTACTAGGATTTGAACCTTAGAACTCTCGACTTCGAAATCAGCTGATTTGCGATGTCGCGTTAACCACTAGACAATCCTGGTGGGTTGGTAAATATTTTGAACTGGAAAACTTCAACATAACTGTGCATGTGTTTAGCTGTATCAACTCTTTGTGTATTTAACTTGTGTTCTTGTAACTATTTTATTACTCATCTAGATATCTTCTTAGGATTGTAGCCTTTTTCTTCTTGAAATAAATTTTATTCTACTTCTTCTTTTCACATCTTCTTATGTTAATCTTTAAGTAATAAGAAAAAACTGTGTTTGTGAAAGAAAAGCATAAAATAAATGAAATAATTAATTAAGTAATTAATTAATTCGGTAATGTAATTAATATGAACATGCATTATTTATTTATTTTAATTGCTAAGTAATTTAAGGTGAGGTGATTGCTTTGTTAGTAATCCAATGGCTTGTAGTTAAAACATTATGTAAATGATTTATTCAATTGTGATGGATTCATTTGTAAAACTATCTCCTTAATTTTTCTATATAATAGTTGGTTATATGCTTTCAATCTTATATATGCAGGATATATTATATCTGAACAGATCTGTTCTCATAATGTTTAAAAAAAGATTAATTAATAGTTATGTAAATTTGTGATGAAAATTATTTTTAGATTATGAAATTTTGCTAATTACCAATATAATATTTAAATTTATATTGTTATGTCAATTAATATATATATTATGTAATAATACGCAGTTTGTTTAAAATAAATTTAATCGATTTAACATTAAATAAATTTAATTATATATATATAATGTTTGAATTAGATCTTTATCTCTTGTCAGTTGAGTAATAACTATTAATACCCATATAAATTAATGAAATAATAATTAAAATTATTTCTTTAGTTTTTTTTATTGCTTTATTTTATTTTATCTGTTAATACTTTCCATTTGTGATAATAATGTCATGTTCTTATCTTAATTTTTTTTTTTTTAATTTTATGTACTGTGTATATTTCAGTAGTTTTATTTTAAGTTTTATTCTAAAATAGTTTTTTTAATAATAGATATGACATTGCACTTTTTTTAAACATGTGAATAAAAATTTTTCTACTTTATAACTTTATTTATTTTTTATTATATTTTTTTTATTTAAAGGAAATCCTAACAGTTTCAATGAAGCCTGCTAAAATTAAGTAATATAAATATTGCATATGGAAACAACAGTATGTAATGTTTCTTATTAATAGAATATTAATTCCAATCTTTATAAGAAAAGGTCATCATGACAATTTGATAGTGTTGTCTCAACTATTATTCAGAAGGTACATAGTTTAATTCCTATGTCAGGCTTAGTTTTTTTATTTCGTATACTAAAGTGTGATACTACAGTCCTACTCATTAGCTTCAGAAATTCATTATTTGAAAAAGATGCGTTATGAAAACTGCCTAGTAATATCTTATATGATTTTTTTTAGTTATTACAAACTTTTACAATGCTTGGAAGTTTGTGTATTTTATTTTATTAATAATTAAATTATTAATGTATTACCATAGGGTAATTTAATAAGATAATAAATTATGTTTTTTCGATATGAATTTGCCCTTTTCCTTCTATTAAGATTCAGTTGGTTTATATATTTATATATAGGTGTCAGCAAATGTAGCAATTAAAAAATATACTTATTTGGTCCAAATTCAATAGAAATAGAAACTGTTTTCTGAATTTTTATAAGTTTAAAACCAACATATCTTTTTAAAAATGCTGTGTCCAGATGTATCCATGAGATCATAATAAACTGTTGTATTTATATATCATTCATTAAATATTGTTTTTCAATAGAGCAGCACACATTTTGTACCGTCCCCTGTAGACTCTTATACATTTATGTATATGTATAGAAGTGAAGTATAGGTAAAATAGATTTGTTTTATATGGTTTTCCACTGTCAATAATAGATTATAACTTAAAAAAGCATTACTACTGGTAAAAAGTAATTCCTGCTGGATTTTTATATTTCAAATCATTTTTCTCTTAATGTAGGTTAAATGTTGGGGTGTGTGTGTATTTTGGGTTGGTTTCGATTTTTCTTTGTTTAAGGGATTGTTTAACTTATAATCATGAAATTTATTATGGTAGTATGAACCAATAGAAAGAGCAGTTCGGTTAAATATTTTTAAGAATTGGATGATTGGGTACAATATATGGGTGTAACTGTGAAACAATTTTATTCATATTTGAATTTAGGTTGTATAAAAAAATTAATAAAAATGTTAAAAGTAACATTTAAATATTGACAATTTTTTTTTAAAAAAAGCATGCCAACCCCTGAAAATTTTGTTTATATATGTGTGTACTTATTGTTCAATCTATTAAACAGAGATATGAGACTGGTTTCTTTATTATTTTAGTTCAAACATTTCACAGTCCTTCTTTATTGCAAAGGTAGGGAAATAGGGATAAATAAATTATTCTTTAAAAAGTGTTTTTTTTTTGTTCCATAAAAAAAAAACACAATGCCTAGTTTTAAATACGTAACTAACTTTTTTGTGTAGTCTTTAGCTATAATGTTGCGTTTAATAAAATTTTAATTATTATGCATTTAAAAATATAATTTAAGGTATGTGTTTTTATGCAAGTTTATCATGAGCAGTTACATGTGTAACAGGATTGAATAAAACAATCTATTTAAATTGTCCAAAATATGTTATTTGAAGTGTTTTTCTTGATTACTAATATTATACGTCAATGCATAGTGCCTTAATGTGTACATGGTTGTTATAAGTAAATTTTTGTTAGACAATTCGGTTTTTTAATTATTTATTTTTTTTACGTAAGAAAATAAAGAGATCAGAGTAATAAAAAAAAATAGATTTCAACTTATCATTTGGGTGGAGAAAATTTAAGCTCTATACAAACGATTAAAATTTTTTAGCAACATTATTAACAGATCTGCTTTAAAATATCTTTCTATAGGTTTGTTATATTTAAAGTGGAAATGTATGCAAAGTTTTGTAATTAAATTAGTTTAGAGTTTTTATATACACCAGATACATACTGCATTTTAGTTTAAGCCAACAATGTTTTGAACTGTCACATTATTCTGATATCAGAATAAGGTTAAGACAATTGGTCTTATTTGTATTGTATATTAGTAAGTACCAAATATTTAAGTGACATCCATTGAACTGTTTTTATTCTTAATGAGAACAGATGGGACTGTAATTTAGATAGTGGGTGCTTTAGAACATTCTACATGCTATTGTTTATTGTTTACTGTTTTAATGCACTCGTTACATTTAACAAATTGTTCTACTTTCAACAATACACAGGAAACTAATTCATTTATCTATTTATTGTTGTACAATATTGGATTCAGTTAATTAGAATGATTGTTGTATCCATTATAACTACTCAGTAATTATTTCTTATGCAGTTTAGTTATAGCATTGTTTGTTTAATGTTGGTTAAAAATTTTCCAGTTATTCTTCTAACAATACAGCGGTATAAAACTTAAGTGAATTTAAATAAAATGTCATATAAAAGAAAATAATTTGCAAAATAAAGAGTTTACTTAAAAAAAAATTTGTACCGTGCAATTTTTAAATAACATTGAGACAAAAAAAAATTTTAATGTTTCTTTAAGTGTAATATCATTTCATGAATTGCGTTTTTATGTATATTAAAGATCTGCAAATACAATTTTTCTATTAACCTTAGTTTTAAATAAATTACATTTCAATGAAAATTAAGGTAAACTATAGTTAAAATCTGTAAAAGTTATAATTTTGCCTGGCCATACCTGTGTTAGAATGATTTCACCGGTACTTTTTTTTTATCAGTAGCCTCAGGCATATCCCAAATTAATGTCCAATAGTAATCAGTTAAATGTTAGTATTCCATTTTCTTTATTAGTGGCTTTCCATCATCAAAATGTCTTGGTGAAAACGTTCACCATGTTCATCATTTATGTGTCCGGAGGTTGTCCGGGAAAAATCCAGATGTGAGTGGAGGAAATGTATTTTCAAAGACATATTAGATCCTTTAGCTCTGTATGAAGTAAGAAGTTGATTAACAACATTGTGGTAATTGTCAGATTTTTGTTTACCAAGAAAGTGTTTGCAAATTCTTTAAATGAAATCCAACCTGCACTTTCTACATTATTTAACATTCAGTTAAATACATCATCTTTGACCAACTCTTTTATTTGAAGATCAACAAATATTCCTTCTTTGATTTTTCCTTCACTTACATTTGGAAATTTCTGCCTTTTGTACAAAAATCCGGGACTATCCTTTTTCATTGCTTTTACAAAATTTTTTATTAGCCCCAGCTTGATATGGAGAGGGGGTAAAAATACTTTTTTGGGTTCAACTGAGCGCTCATTTTTCCCATATGGAATTATGTTGTCTCGTTTCTGCCGCTCTTTGGTAACATAATGTTTATCCCTAGCTCGGGTGTCCCATTTGAAAAAAAAACACATGTACTTAGTATAGCCTAATTTCATGCCTAACAAATAGCTGTAACTTTCAAATTACCACATATGTTCCAGCTATGTTTTTGTAACTTATTTTAAGTCTTTCATCTCATCCTATGTCTCTTTCAAATTAATACCATAAGTAATCGGTATCGAAAGATATTTGTTACTGTTGTATAGTAGAACCACTTTTAAACTGTACTTGGACAAAAATCTATGTTTTCAGCTAGCTACTTTGCACAGACATAATTAATGTTGTCCGTGAAGGCACTCCAAAACATTAGGTATGATGTCATAATATGTGACTATGATATGATTTAATTTTTCTAGTTTTGTAAATTTATACCTTACAAATTATGTTAACAAAGTTAAACAATAAAAAATGAGCTAAGAAAATACATTGTAGGAGCTTAAAATAAATGCTAACTATATGTTGAAAAATGAAAAAATTCTTTAAGTGAAATTTTAAAATTTTTCAAAAATTGTAGATAATAAAAAGATTCTGAATTCAAATTTGTTTCAGCATCAAAAATCAGATTAAAAACACGTTAGAAAATAAAATTTATGTTTATCATCGTAATTATAGTTTTAGGGATCACTTTATTGTTAGACAGTAAATTTCATCTTAGTCTGTTTGTAATAGTAAACTTGAAATATCTTAAGGAACAGCATCCTGTAAATTGATAAATCAGTTCTTATTGGTCGCTAAATTAAACAATACAATACAAGACCAGGCAATTTTTCATTATGTGATGCAAAGTCACTGTATATCTTAAGTCGCTACCTTCAGCTTTATATGTGTAAGCTAACTTTTTTGTGTAGTTTTTAGCTGTAATTTTGTGTTCATAAAAAAATAAAATTTTAAATAAATTGTGTCTAAAATAAAATTTTAATTAACATATATTTAAAGATATAATTTAAAGAATGTGTTTTTATGCAAGTTTATCATGAGAGCAATTATACGTATGGAATCGCACTGTTTAAACATTTTAAAATTATTTAAGAAGGTGTGTGTGTGTTTGTGTGTGTGTGTGTGTGTACTGATGATACTAGAAGCTCTCTCTTGTTTCTCTCTTTTTCTAGTTCCAGTTTTAGTTCTGACTCTGGAGAAGAAACCTCTGTAATATTTCAAACTTCATTCTTTATAGTTAGACTTTCACCTGTAGTAAATGATAGCTTTAGATTTACCTTTTGTCCAGTGTCTTATATGTGAAAAAATAATCTAAAACATTAACTAATTATTGAAATAATAAGCAACACAAGTCACAGTAAATTGTATAATGATGCATTAAGTATGTATTATAAAGATTGTAACAAAATTACAGAATGTAAAAAAAAAAGAAATATTTATCTCAACTTGAAACTACCAAAAATCTATGACAGTCATTATGGTTGTCTTTCTGATGGTAAAGATTGACATAATAGAAACAAAAACAGTGTTGTAGTAACAGTTTGGACTTATGTAATACAATTTTTTTTTTTTTTTTTTGTTTTTAACTATTAATTATCCTTTTCTTTCTTATTAGTATTATTAAGGTACGGTTATCTTAGCCATATCCACTACCATAGAAGTCATTGGTAGTTATTTTATTAGTCAGGTCCAAAATATGACTTCAAATCCTTTGTTTAGTATTACATAATTTTCTAAAATTTTTTTTGTTTTTTCAGTTTTTCTCTTTTTGTTTTAAAATTTTAGTTTAAATGCAGTACAACGCTATTAGTAACATCAATTTCGAAATCACTGTTGCTATCTGTTTATAAGAGGCTTTATTCTTGTTATTTTTTTCTTTTAATTTATTAATTATTAAATTTTAAAGATTCATCTTGTGATTTTAAAATGCCTGTAAAATGTTTATTGGAAGTAAAATATGTATTTTTAATGAGTACAGTTTACCAAACTTAGTGCTGGTTTCTCTCTTTAATTACTATGCTTATTGCCATCGGTACTAGGTAGAAAGATGTTCTGCTTTAATTTCTGAAACCGGTTGTTTCTTAATTTTAATTTCCTGTGTTGTTATTTAAAAAAGAAAAATGTTACTGCAGTCTGGTTCCAAACATGTCTTCGTAATAGATTCTGTATGAGCAGGTGTTTGCTGATTGTTGTATCTTTAACTTAAATTGTTGCGTGCGATTAATACATCAGTTAATATTTAATTTATATTTAAAATACCTATTATTCTGAATATTGTATGTGAAACAGTTATTAATATTTTATGTTTATAGACAATGTATTATCTTTGTAGAGAAAGAAAATCTGTGATTTTGCAGAAATTCTATTTTCACATTTCAGTTAAATTCACTTGTAGTTAGAAAAATGATTTTTAGTCATAAGGTGTGTTAAAGATACCTTATTATGTTTGTACATTTGTATCAATTGATTACATTTAAAACACTTTGGATTATTGTATACGTTTCACTAGAATTTTGTACACATTATTAAATGAATATTTCTTTTTTATAGACATTTTAGACCTTACCCAACGTACATTCGTTCATAAAAGAATGGGAGTTACTAATTAAGTTTTATATTTGAGATAAATTACAGGCCAAACTTAAATGAATATGAATATTGAAGCTCATTTCTTTTAGTCCTTAAGATCTGTTAAGAGTTCAGTTCTACTCTTATACTGACTTCCAAATGAAGTTCGATCTACCCACGACTGCGTTAGAATGTCAGGTGTAATAGTGTGACTGTAATTATTCTCTCCTATGAATGCTCAATTTACGATATTTTTTTTATTTTGTCATCAGAGGCGGCAAACCTTTTTAAATGGATATATTTGCCAAAAGTTTACATTTACATTATTACTTTGTTGATGTGCCAGATAGTTTTTGAGAGAGAAAAGAATTTATAGAAAATGAATTATTGCACAAATTTTTATTGAGACAAAGTTTCAAAATTACATATTATTTCGTTAAGATAAATTCTATTTCATACACTTATGCACGCACGCATTGTCACTTGTACATCAATAACAATAAATTTATATTTACGAGATTTTTGCTATTACACATCGAATACTAAATGATTCACGTAAGGTTTTTATTTGAGTAATATACCCGCTTATCAGTTATTCTGCTTAACTTTTTTTTTAATGAGTCACAATCATAAAAAAATAAATTGATAACATATCTCGTCGCTAGCTAATTTAAACAAAGTTTCGTTTTTCGAGAACGGCATTCCAAGCTGTATTACATTCTCTTCTGCATTTTTAAAAAAAATTATCCCCAAAAATAGAACTTTTTCAGTCATTTCTGAAATTTACCATATTTAGTTTCCGTTTAAAACTGAAAATGAACTTCTGTATCTTTCAAATTCACTCACTTGAAAATTTCCATAAATTTACTATGATAGTGTTGAAAAAAATTTGTTATTTCTGCAACTTACCTGTTATCGCATAAATGTTGAAAATTCGTTGACTACTTAGAAAACTAACATCAATTTAAGATGGGGCATTTTTTTCGTGAGATTGTAATTCTACAAACGATTTTTTCTTGTGTGTGGGAAATATATGAGGGTAATTTGGAAATAACGTAATTGAGAGTTTGTAATTTAACTAAAATAGTTTTTGCTTGTTGCTTGTGAAAATGCCATGACTGACCGGACATCAAATCGATTAATCGATTATTTTTTCAATGATTTCTTCATATGTAAAACAAAGTCATTTATATAAACGTTCAACCAATCTTTTCCATCCCATCGGATGTTTTTATACGCAAGTAAATTATTGTTCTCTGAATTTATGTAATTTAATGATTCTGGAATTATTTTTTTTTAATTCAACGGATATAAATGTAAAGTGGACAATACTTTATCCCAAAGCATATTATATTTTTGAGTGTTTTACAACTAGCCCTGCTTTTATAACGTGTAATACAGTGAAAGCCTAGAGATGAATGTCCAATATATTCATGAATAAGTTGATAAGACTGAATTTCGGACAGAAATTCAGTTCTGAGTTTCTACTTTCTGCTAGCAGAAATACAACCTACACCTTTTCATTTTTTGTTTTACGAAGTTACGACATATCTTTTTTTCAATCCACCACCTTTGGAATTCTCTTTACTGCTTGATTCTGATACAATTTAAGTTCTATTTTATTTTCATTAGTTATTTTAAGCAAATATATTAAAAAATTAATTTTATTACATTACAATTAAAAAAAAAAATTAAATCAAATATTTCCATGTTAAACAAAAGCTTGTTATAAAAATACATATATTCTCGAGCATATTCTGCTTACTGACGAATGCTCGGGCAAAATGCTCATTAAATGTATATTTTTTGACCAGTGAAGAGTCTGGTAATTCCAAATGTAAGTAATTTACAGTGTTAATGACGCGAGGAAAAACTGATACTTGTTCGTAGGCTACTATAGGAAGACACGGCAGATGGGATATGAACGATTGCTATTTTATTTTACTCTTTATCGTATGTTAGATGCCACGTATTTTGGTCAAAAGTTGTAGCTAATGAATTTTTCTTCGCCGAAAATATTAAAAAATAATGACTTTGAGATAATTAATAAAATTTTAAAGATAAAAAGTTTTATGTCGGTAACGGAAACTTTTAGTGACTAACAGATTTTTTTCTTAACGACCGAGTCATGTATGTCATTGTGATTTTTTTTTCTTTACCCATCGGCTAGAAGTTAATTTGTGGTTTTCAACTGCTTGGCCTTGTTTTTTCAGCAAGCCTAATATTTCTTGATTTTTTTCTTTTATTTAAAATGATTTAAATCGGTAAATTACAAATGATTTCAGTTGAAAATCTTTGATATGACACCAAAATTTTGGTACGAGCTCTAAATTTGTCTCCGGCCTATCCTTCACCTTTCCCAAATAAGAAAATCAATTGATGAACTGAGCTTCGTGAACGAGTATGTGATGGCCTACACTTCGTTTGTTTGGAAGTCAAATATCTAATAGCATGGAATTAATTTATTTTTTAGTTATAATTATTATTACTATTATTTAAAAAAACAGTTTTCTGGTGAATACATATTACAGGCATACCAAAAGTTAAATCTAAACTAAAACTTTGGTAGGAAATAAATTTCGTCACTGAAAAAAAAAAGACTTCATAGGTTGCAAAAAAAAAATTTCGTGGGCAATGTGTACGTATGATTTAAACGTTGGTTGTGTGTATGATACTTGTATTCACTTAATGTTATTATACGGACTTTCACGATGCAGTCGTTCTTTGTTGTAATTATGTTTCTTATAAAATTGATCAGGTTAACATTAATATTAATTATTCGTTTTTACAAATAGACATCGAAGAACTTTGATTAAGTGTACTTCTTTGAAAGAGTCAGTACAATTTGAATAGTCCTAACTTTTTATCTTTTTAAATTTTCTTTATTTGATGATCCTTAAATCAACATTTATTATTGCGTACAAGAGATAGATTATCGAATCATATGGTGCTTATAATCAATTAATTTATCATCACGGAGTTTAGTCATTAGATTGAATGATCATCATTCACATCATATTTTCTAATAATATTCCAAGAGTGGTTATTAAACATTATACTTAGAAAGAAACAATTATTACTCTTAAGTCATATTTGTCAATTTATCGCATTAAATTTTATCAAAATGGGTTGAAGCAGCGTGTTTTAGATTTTTCTTAAAATTTGATAATTTTAATTTAAGATTGTGTTCCACTAGACGTGATAAAAACTTTTCATTATGACTGAATATGCTTGAATGAAGGATAGATATTTCACTTAATGATTTAAATGTTAAATTCTAAAACTGCAAGTTTTTTTTAATGAGATTCATTTTAGGTTTTAATCTATAGTAAAATGTTCTGATGAAAATATCAGAGTGTATTTATAAAGAACTTGCATACTTCCTCATTTGTCAGAAAGAGAGATGTGTTTTGTAGTGCTGTTATTATGTGATATACAGAATGTAAGCGGATTAGAGAAGCATTCTTGCCCAAAGTTAATGCGGTTTTATTAGTTACTAAGGTTGAATTTCGTTTATCAGGAGAAACGTTTAGCTGCTGCAGTTGTGTCGTCGGTGAACTTATAGAATTAAAAATGAAAAGGGTAAAGGTGGGTTTAATTGATATGTTATTGGAGAAATTTTGTTTTTTATATTCCGATTTCAATACTCTAAATCGTGTTTGATGAAGTTTAAATTAATTCTACTATTCGGAATTAGGATGCAATTTACCATGTAACCCAGAACCATATCAGTATTTATTGGTTTATTTTTCTCGCAAAAAAATTGTTTCTTTTTTTGTGATATCATCTGTCCTTTCAATTTTTTTTAAATCGTTTCCTGAGCGAGCTAACATATAAAATTACAACGTCATGTCCGACCGGGACTAGAATCCAGAATCTCCGGATGAAAGACAAAGATATTACTACTCCGCCAAAGAGATTGATATGTAATGAAACGTATTATAATTTAAATTATTATTTACTGGCATATTGTAATCGTTATATTTCCTTGAATATTTGACACCCCCACCACCCAAAAAAGGAGTTAAAAACTTTGGTGGTATTTTCTTTGAAGCTTTCAGGTTCTTATATTCAAATTTTCAAAAAAACAGAAGCAGTTTATATTTCAAAGCAAATAAAAAATAAATAAATAAATAATGAAGCATATTTTCTAAACGATGTCTTTTATCATGAAAGAGTTCCTGTTTAAATACTGGAACGAGAGAGTTCAGACCCGGTTAAAGGAAGGTCACGGAAATAGTAAAATTAGGCTATTCATAAATTATATAACGTTCCGCGAGATTAGAGACCATACAAAATGCTTTTTTACTGAATAGGAGATTTATACAGACATTTTTTTAAACCTCCGGGACCACCTATAGGTATTACTTCAGAAGATGAGATGTGGATGATTTGAAGCGTGTGAAAATGCTATGCCTGACTAGGATTCGAAGCCGGGACCTCCGGATGAAAGGCTGAGACGCTATTACTCGTGCTGCGGAGGCCAGCAATTATACGAAAATTAATTAAATTATTATTTTCTTTTATTGTTATTGTTTAAGAATAATTAAACAAGTATGGTGGGGGGGGGGTTGCTTAGTTTTAAGAAAACTAAATTTTGAGATTTTTTTTTTAATCTTAGATTTAGTTTTTGAGTTTAATCTATGAGATGTTTGTAAAATTTTCTTTTATATGCAATTACTATTCCAATTTTAGATTCCAAAATTTGTATTCATTTAACAGCGAGAAGAAAAAACAAAAATGATCTCAAGTCTGAATCTCATGTATATGTATTATGGTAGAAACGATTAAAAGATAAAAATAGAATTATATTATTGCGTAGGATTTATAAATTAATCGTAACTAATAATAATTAACGATTTAAAATTAAACGGGTATTATCTACAATAATAGAACAGTTACGTATAGTATATGAGCTTAATGTGCACAGCTTAACCAACAGTGTAAAGTTTATGTAAAAAGTTTTTTTCATGTGAGAATTTCATCGCGTCTGTTGTGATATTTTTTTTTATTAATTTAATAGTTTTTTTAATTTGGTAGTAAATCAAGTTATTTTATTATCCACCTCTCTTATCTGTTACCCCGTGCAATTCGCATTATATTACTAACATTTTAAACGCTTGAAAAAATGTAAGAAAATTACTTTTTCAGCTTAAAAAAAATTTACGCCCTGTTTTGTTAAGTGAAAGTAGATGAGATTCGATTGTATTAATGTGACATTTTGTATATTGTGAAATTGTTTATTGTTAAAATCTATTTATTTTAAAATTTTTATATTCAGGCGATAATAATCCTTGACTTGTTGCTATATTAATTGCATATATAAATATACATGCAGTATTTACTAAGGCTTTAACCATCAAAATATCGAGTATCTGCGATATTTGAATATTCTAGTGTTAATACATCAATACGTGTAAGTATACAAACACGTGTGTTTTGGGTAATCTAAATATACGAACTTAGCACTATTGAAAGAACTGTTGTTTACTTAACAATCGTCTTAAATTTGGATTTTAGCCTGGTTTTGTATTACTGAACCTGACTTTTATTCATATACGAGTAGGTCTTCTTAAAAAAAAAAAAAAAAATAGCAGCTAAATATTATTATGATTATTTAAAAAGCTAAAACACATCGAATCGATTATAAATTATATCAGTTTTAGATCATAATTTCATTTATCATTACTATTTTCTTTAAATTCAAGAGAATTAAAAAATTATAGAATAATAAACAAAACCCTTATTCCCTAAATTACGTAATA
>JAAAKQ030161115.1:0-12718 GCA_010016005.3 Zanna intricata | reverse complement strand
AGCGATAACGAAACTAACCTAGCAGCTTGAAACTTGCATAGACATAACAAAAAATAAACAAAGCATGCGTCATCGACTCAAAACGATAGTACTACCAACATAAACAAAAATATAACTAAATTGCGGATAAATATTGACTTACCCTCGTATATAGAATAGGTGGTGAGAAAAAAACTATCGATGATCCGTCGGTGATTTCCGATACACTTCTCTTTCTTTCTCTCTCTCTCTCACTTTCTGTGTACTTACGCATATGTGCAAATACGTTTCTATCAATATACTGTAACGAAAGATATTGATTCCACTTCTCTTTCTTTTTCTTTGTTTCTGTATACTGGTACGCATATACGTATAAATTAATACAGTATAGAAAAACTGTTGTAGTTATCCGGAGCACATTGCTTTGTAGATATGGTTGTGTATACTTAGACATATTCAAGAGACTTATGAGAATTATGAGACTTATTAAAATATTCAAGAGAATTATTTCTATTTAATAACGTAAAAAGAATTGAAATTGATCGTAAATATTCAAGCATAACCTCTAAGAACCCTTAAAAAAAAATAATTTGATAATATTAGTATGCAATTTATTTTTTATTTATAATATGAAAAATAAATATGTTTTTAAATTTAAAAATCAAAGAAATAAATGTCTGTTGCTATTTTAAAAGAAATCTAAAGTAGTTGTAAAGCTGCTTTTGTATTTTCCCTGTAATATTTATTTTAACATTTTTAAATTAAATTTTCTTTATATATCATCTTGTGTTTGAGAAAGGAAATTAAAATATTCATTCATCCTAAAAGCTTAAACTTTTTTTTACTATCTTTTTTTTTAATATCAAATTCTTTCAGCAAGAATAAAATTTCTAAATGAAAAATAATAAAAAGATAGAATACCAATAACAAAAAAAAAAAGAAAAGAGAGATATAAAATTTATACACCTACTTAAATATTTTATAATTAATGCTTTTAAAAATTTTGATTTTATTATATTACCATTCTGGTTATTCATCATTTTTTCCTAGTTCCTTAACTATTAATGAATTTTTTTTTTAATATTTTTTGTAGATTATAACACACCTCTCTTTATTTACTTATAATTTTTTACATAATTATTTTGCTCTAACCAAGATTTATTTCATGATTTGTTTTTCTTTTTTTTTATACATTCTACATTATAACTCAGTCTTTATAATTAAAGACTGAGTTATACAAATTATAATTTAGCTGATAACATCTTCCTAGAAAAATGAAAATGGCAATTAACATAATTTAAATTTCGTTTATTTTAGCCAAAATCTTAAGTAAAATTATTTTATTGACTTGAAATAATAAAAAAATAAGTGAATTTAATAAAAACTTAATAGGAATTTAAAGCTTATAGCTATAATGGAAGAGATTTTATTCTATCTCTTTATATAAAATTAATCTCAAAATGTTGCTTTTGTCCCATAAATAATAACTTAATTTTTTTTACTGTATACCTCTTCTTGATACGTCAAACCATAAGTTTTGACCAGTACGTGATTGAAAATTGAAGAAATTCTTTTATGAATCACAATTTGTTTCAGAAAGGATAATTATATATTTTTAGCTAGAAATATAATTCTATAATATAATAATGTAATTTATAATAATATAATAACTTAATTCTAAATATAATTTCTAACTAAATTATTTTTGTTTTATAAGTAATAAATTTTCATTTGAGTTTATTTCTAAAAAAGATAATTTTCAAATATTTATACGTAACTAGAAAAAAAGGGTAGCGTACGGTCTGATGCAAAAATGTTACTTGGTTTATGTTTCATTACAGGTGATTGTGTTATAGTTTTTTTGCCAACTATAATTAAAGAAAGTTTATGAATTGAACTAGCAAGCAAGCTAGCTAGCTAGCTTGCTAACAACAAAAACTTTTACAACGAAGGTTTCAAAATCCTGAACCTTTTAGCTGTTTCTTGAGTTGTGATTTTTTAACACAGTTTTAACTCCAATGTTTTTCTTTTTTAAAAGGAAAATACGAGTAAAATTCAGAAACACAAAAACATAGATTTAAATAAATCTTTCGTATAAAGAAATATAAATAAATTGTTTGAATGAATGAATAGTTCATGCGCTGCGCGCAACCATACAGCGCATCACGTGGTTTGCTCTGCGGTAGCAGCTAAAATAAAAGTGTGAGCACGTACATTAAACAAACAAACCCGATCAATTTCTTTTTTTATGGGAAAGAAAAGATATTTGTTTTTTAAGTTATAAAAATAAACATACTAATCCTGAATATTCATGAAACATCACGTACAATAAGTGAAAATTTAAATCACGAAAGAATGGTGGTCACTTAACAAATAAGAACCAAAATCTTATTTATTCATATTTGAATTTGTTTTTTAAACTCACAATTAGTTTTTAATATATTTTTCAAGTAAAATCATAATCTCAGAGTAGTATATAGTAACTTGTGATGTCAGCTCATTGGTGCAGGATATAATCTTATTCTAATCTTAAACGTGATAATTAATATGCTATGATTGGTTTTATTATTTTCTAAATTAAAAACGAAAATTTTTATTTTGATTAGTTTTAATGGGTTTATTAAACTTAGTAAAAGTTTTCTCTTCTTTTTTTTTTGTTTTACTTCCGGAACCACAGTAAAGTATTACATCAGAGGATGAAGATGAATAATGTTTAGCGTGTGTGAAAATGCCATACCTGACCAGTATTCGAACCCGGGACCTCCGAACTCAGTAAACTAGAACCTTATAACATTACTTTTTTACGATTTCTACTAAAGGATTACTACTGATGTAGTAGTCAATGTTCTTTACAGAGATTAAATTCTATTTATTTATTTTTTTCGTTTAATTTTAACAAAATGCAATGTTATTGCTTAAGGGACAGTTAATTTCCGTAAAAATTTCTTTACATAATGTGTTTTTAACTGTAAAGATTGATTCCGTTAAAATATATGACATTATAAATCCATTCCGGATAGGCAGAATACGCTATGCCTGCATATCGTACAAAATTCTTACGCTACAAAATTCCATTTCCATATCCAACGCACAAGCTTCTAGCTTATGTGGTGATATCAAAAAAAAAAAAAGGAGACGAAGAGAAATAGTTTATCTTTTATGCAGAATATTTGGTTTTTTCAGATAATTTTCAATAATATGTTAAAAATATACCCTCTACATAATGATCAACAGAAATAGGCCTATAATAATATTTTATTCGTCGTTTTTTTTTAATAAATAAATAAATTTATTGATTTATTTAGATTATCACGTAAAAGAGGTAAAGATATATTTAAAGAAAAATTATTATTTTCAAAAAAAAGTATCTACCTTATTATCTAAATTCTGACTGTATATTAACATTAAATAACTATTGAATTAAAAAATAAATAAAACCAAAAGGGACAATAATAATAAAATAAGAGAAGATTATAAGGAATTATAAGGTTTGGTTGTAAGGATTATAAGGAAATATTATATTAGTTTTTATTTATTATATATATATATTGGTTTTTTTTTTTGAATTGAAAAAAACGATGGCATTCGTTAAATTTTTTTCATAAAATTTAACTCTCTATTACCAGTAATAAAATTAAGTAAAAGATGAGGGGAAAAATTATGTACATCGACACTAACATACTTTCTTATTTTCTCGTTTAGTTTATTACCTAATTATCGAATAAAGGTACGGTATTATTTTCGGTTGTATTTTGGGATTGGGAGTGAAATTGAATTTTCTTTACATTTTGAGGTACGAAAAGTACGAACATACCATTCACTTAAAATGTAATTTCCTTATATATATATATATATATATATAAGAAAATTACACAGGCACATATATAAAATTTATGGCTCAGAGAACTCCAAAACCACAAGATCAACTTCATTCAAATTTAGAAAGTTCTGCATGTAGAAATTTGGTAAACATTGGTTGAGCAGTTCTTGAGTTAGTTCAAGTGTTCCAAATTTTTGAAAATTTTGGACTAACTCAAAACTATTCAACTTCATTTAAATTAACTTATCAATCAGATTTAGTAGTGTATCTTAAGTTGTGCTTGTGAAAATTTGATAAAGAACGGTTGAGTCATTCTTCAATTATGCTCAATTTGAGGTTATGTAGACTTCTTTTAGGTGTATTTTTCTTCTTTTTTTTTCATAGCCCACCGGACTGGTCTAGTGGTTAACGCAAAATAGCAAATCAGCTGATTTCGAAATCGAAAGTTCTAAGGTTCAAATCCTAATAAAGGCATTACTTTTATACAGATCTGAATACTAGATGGTGGAAATCGGTGTTCTTTAGTGGTTGGGTTTCAAATAACCACACTTCTCAGAAGTGGTCGACCTGAGATTGTACAAGACTACACTTTATTCACATTAATACATATCATCCTCATTCACCCTCTGAAGTAATACCTTACAGTAGTTCCGGAAGCTAAACAGATAAAGAAAGAGAGGTTTATTTTTCATATGCGCTTTTGCAGTCGCTCCTAATGATGAGGTTTTAAACTTGATGCTTGAATTGAATGGTTAAATTTTGTGAAGCGTAATGTTCGGTTTTTTTAATTTTTTATCAAACTGAACTGAATTCAGTTGTGTTCATTTAATCTCTATGTACATTCAAATCTAGCAAAAGCAAACCATTGTCGAGTCTGCTAATACAACATAAAATAACGTAAAGTCAGTCTTCTTGCCCAATTTTGCGCAAGAATTTTTAAATTTATTTTCTTCGTAACTTGTTTTTTTTAGTACTCGTATATGTTTTTTAGCTTGCAATATCTATTCATGAATTACAAGTTAAACTTCTGTCAGATACAGTAACAAAACATCAACGAATGTGTTTTCTAAGGTTTGAAGTTTCGTTGTATAAATTTTAATTAAAAACTATCACCAAAAAAGGAAATTTATATAAAAAAAAAACCATTCTTCCTGTTCTATCAATTCCTGTTTAAAAACAAATTCCTGTTTAATTAAAAACTATCATCAAAAAAGGAAACTAATATAAAGAAAAAACAAAAAACAAAAAAAAAAAACATTTTTCCTTTTCTATCAAATTTTAGTTATTTATTATATTTCATCTATCTCTCCCCCTTGATATTGGGTAAAACTATTTTAAATCCACTTACCACTATTTTTCCCTTTTTTAAAGAAAGGAAGTAGTGTCAAAATTTTTGAAATTATTTCTATATATTTTAAAAACTTGTTTAAAAGTTAGATAATATATAAATATAACCCGTAAAATAATAATGTATCACTATTTTTTTCATAAAAAGATGTTAATAATTAAATTTTTAAATTCACTTAGAGTATGTGTTAATGTTTAATTAACTGATTATCTTGAAAAGATAATAATAACAAAAATGAAGTAGATTTTTAAAAAGATACTGTACATTCGGAAACTTTGTTAGAAAAGGCGTTTGTGCTTGGCTGGTGAAAGATTTCGCCGTGATTTCTGCACTTCCAGTAAAATTAAGCCAGAATGTATTTCTTGCGACTGAAATTCAGGTTAATTGTAGCAGTTTTATACGAAATTTGACTTGAAAAATTTTTAAAAATGATACCTAATCATATAACTGTATTTCTAATAGTTTTTAAGAAATCTGTTGTTAATGAAAGTGGATTGGAGTTTATAAATATACTGTTTTATGTTTGGCACAAAATAAATTTATAAAATGAGTAGTAAACAAATAAAATATTTAAACAGAACTTGTAGAAAATTTGATTTTGTGTAAAGTTATATGCAACAATGTTATTTTTTTTTTCGCTGAGAAACCTCAAGTAAATATGATCATGCACAAACAGTTGATTGGAAATTCCCATCAAAACTCTATAATGAATAAATCCAGTAACAAAACTTAAGAGGAGAGTTCACACATTGTAAAGTTTAATAGGAACACAGGACAAAGAACAATTTTTTCCTTTCTTTTTTACAGGAAGAACGTTTTCTTCTCTTTTTTTTTGTTCTAAAATAACGAACAAATGGGGATACTGAGAAAGAAAAATTGAAATATAAAGTAAACTATGGAAGAGTAAATCTGTTCTTCTGCCACTGGAGATCATCTAGAACGTTCATTTTTATACAGAAAACTAATTGCTATTGTTTTCTAATTGCTTTTTTCCAGTCGTGGATAGATTGACATAATCAATTAATTGATTAATTGACTCATCGTTTGTGGTACTTCATTCTCACTTAGTTACACGATACTAAACGAATTTTGAGTAAATGAAGCATACCTAAAAAACTTTCTCTACAGAAATTACAGTCATCATATCAGACTGTTTATGCGGCACAATAATCAATATTGACGTCAATAATAGCTAAAACATTCACCTAAAACAATATTAGATAGTTTTTTTACATATACAATTTTTTTTTTATAAACCATCAAATGTATTTAATTTATAATAAACAAATGGAAAAAATTATTTTTCCTGGTTTATAAAAAATTATTCATCTAAGTACAGACATAAAATTACTCCTTAATAACCTAAGAAGTTGAAGGCGGAAATAGCTAAAAAGAAATATTTCACATATATCGTCAAGGGACCTTACAATTGTTTGTCCGTATTGTTCCAATATAGGTAGGATTTTCTTTTCATTTATATCTTTCGGTTATCCTAATAAAGAAAATTCTATCGCCTACAGATTTTAGAGCCATCCTATCTGTGGATCTATAATAAGTACTTTAATCTTTAGAGTTATTGAATTAATTCAATGTATCTGTATTAATTAACAAAATTATGAATTCAATAGTAACAATAAAAAAAAAAAAAATATCAGAAGTTATTAATGAAATAAAATTTTATGTACTTTTAATTTTTTAAAAATTGTTATGTGTAATTAATTAGGCGTACAAGGAAGTCATGTGATGGGCACTTCAGACTTTTTAATAAATAATTTAGATAGGTGTAGGCGTATATTTCCATTTATCTAATAATTTGTCTGGTAGATTTTCAATGAACTGTCAAAAAACGGTATTGCTTTGTTCTTCTAACAGTTTAAATTTATCAATTACATTACTTGAAACTCATTGCTATTCTGAACTTAGACGCAAAGGTGTGCATTATCAATAATAGGAATTAAGATATTTGTGAAGATTATTATTAAAAAAAATTTCAAAATATCAGAGTGAATTTGATTGTTAATAAGACTGTTCAAAAATAAACATAATTGAAATATTCATCTTGATTGACGCTATAACATCTGATAGGCATATAAATAATAAAGTTATTCGCTGGGGATTTCATAGGTTTTCCTCATAATTTATTTATTAACGTTATGTATGATATGGTTGCTAAAGGTTCTTCTTGAATAACTGTCAGGATGTTCTTAGTAAAATTTTGATTTTTTTATGCTAATTTTTATGAAACTAAAACTCTTTTTAAGATTAATTAATTTGTTAAAAATTTATTCTCCATCTTTTATGGTTCTATTGAATCCAAGGTAATATAAAATACACCTTTAATTACATAATGAAATACTAAGAAATTAAATCAATATTCAAAATTATTGTTTTACGAGTACGTTTTTAAATGAATTAGATAATATTTTACAAATAAATAGTTCAGAAAATAATTTACTGAAAAAAATGATTACGTTGAAAATGCATTTGTAGTTATAAAAGTAAATTTATAAAAAGATTCACCTGTTTACTGAAGTGGTTCCTTTATTTTCTGATATATCTTGTGACTTAATCATATTTATGAATTTTTATTGATTATTTCTTAGTATTTTATTATAAGCCGTAGGATTGAAATATTATAAAACATTATTATTCTTACTTAAATAAACTTTAAATTTCAGAATAAAAAATAACAAAATCAGAAAAAAAATTTATAAGAAAAATCTAAGAATTCAAATATTAGGATGGAATTTACAAAATGAAATCTGAAAAAGAGATTTAAAAATGTACAGAAAAAAAATAAGGGACTTAATACTGAAAATAAATTATAGTTTCGTAGACATTTATGTGGATTGAACAACCGAAGATTGGTAAAAGAAATATTAATTTCTACACAAAAACAAACCCACAAAGACTAAACTGGTTTAAAAAAATAGAAACGGATCTAAATACATTAAAAATTTCTAAGGATATATGTAAAGAAAGAGATAAATATAGAAAAGTGATTCGAAACTCTAAGTTTCCAGAGAGAAAGGAAAAGAAGTTTATAAATCTGAATTGATGAACGGAAGAAAGCCGACAACAGAGCAAGATAATAAAAACCTTTTGGGAAAAGAATTATTTTGGCAAAGTTAAAACTATGCAAACGTGATCCGTAGTAGTCTGGACGAAAAGAACAAAACCTACATAATTTTTTTTTTTGTAATTGTCAAAGTCTATAGTTCTTCTGAGTTCAAAAATACAAAAATTCATTATTTAGTTTCTTCAAGTATGAATTGCGTTTTACTTAATATTTTATAAGCGGTTAAAAGAATTATTATAAAATAAGATGTGGTAACCTAAATATTGATTAAATATATTAAATTTTAAAAGAGGTAGTAGGATCCTGAAGGTAATCTGATTATATTGAACTTCTTTCTAATCGTCTCTTTATGTTAAAAAATTATCTAAATAAATTTTCCAAAAACATCTCTGTTTTTAAATCTTTTATAAAGATCTCGGTCTTTTACTATTTTCAGTTTTTCAATTAAAAACCTCTTATAATTATTATTTTAATAAATATTTCATGATTAGTTACACTTTTATAATATTTTACTTATAAAAATTAAAATATTCTTTCATATAAAAATTTATATTATCTTTTATATAAGAGGACGTTTTAATACAATAATTTTAAAACCATATCATCAAAGTTGATACGACAGATTTGGAGAAAAGAATAGTCTACGAGGTAAAATATAATAAAATTTAAAATTACATTTTGTTTTTAAATTTCATGAAATATTTACCAGGTCAAGTAAATCGTTAAAGGAAAGTGAATTTCCATTTATTAGAAAATAAATAGAAAATCAATTCAATAAAATGGTAATCTATTTTCCCTCATTTAATTATATTCTTTTTTTTTTAGTAATAATAGTAATAGAAACTGAATTTTTTTTATGAAATCCAGCGTAAGATTGAAAATTTATCACAATTTTTATTTATTAAAATAGATTTTAACTGTAAACAGGTGAATATGTAATGATGATGCTTTTTTTCTAACCTCCGAAACCACGGTTAGGTATATCTTCAGAGGATGAGATGAATGAATTGTAGCGTATGTGAAAATGTCATGCCTGACCGGGATTCGAACCCAGGACCTCCGCATGAAAGGCCGAGACGCTACCACTCGGCCATGGAGGCCTGCTAATGACGATGGTTATTAATATATCACGACAGTCGCCTCCAAAATTTATCACAAAAGTGTGTTAGTATATAATTTTCCATGCACTAATATTTGGATCCTTCCTTGAACCAATTTCTTAAATATAGAAACGGAAACTTTAATTAAAACCTATTTCTTGTACATAATTTCTTAACAAATTAGTTCTTTCAAATGGTTGAGAAATATCGAAACTTAGAAATGGAGAAATGAAAGAAAAAGTAAAGAAATAACATTAAAAAAAAATTTCTAGTTTATCGGTTGTTACTTAAAACAACATAAAACTGAATTTTTTTTTGTTTAACCTCCGAAACCATCGTTAAGATGGATGGTATCTTCAGAGGATGAGATGAGATGGATGAATTGTAGCGTGTGGTACATTGCCGGTTATCGTGGCGGGAGTGGAAGCACCTCGAGTTTGTTTTCAACCGGAGATCCTAGGCTCGAATCCCGGTCAGGCTTGGCTTTTTTCATTACCATATCCCACGAACATCTTCAAGCTTACATGTGTGGCGATATCAATGAAGTAAAAAATAAAAATAAATAAATAAAACCTGCTCTGTTTTCTCATCTTTGCACGATAAATAAAAGGGAAATCTATTTTTACTAACGCTTGGTAAATGACATCATTTATTATAATTTTATTTATTTATTGTATTGATATTTTCAACAAATATAAGGCAATTATATTTTATCAAAATTAGAACGAATTTATTTTGCGCTTGTGGCTAACTTTTAAGGTTAGGTAAAAAAATCAACTCAGAAATATGTAAAAAAAAAGAATTTCTTTTATGATTTCAGATGGTTTATTCTGTTAATTATACATTTATTCATATATTTATTGCTGTAATTACTCTTGTTAACTGAATTACGAATGTTTAATAAAATTCATAATTCAGTTAAAATTAATTTAAATTTCGCAACCTCTAATGATATAGGGTTCTCTTCATAAAAGCCAAATGTAATGGACAAAATTAAAATATAAACAATAATTAAATATGAAATAAAATTAAAAGGATAATTTTTTTTATAAAAATTTAATTTAAGGCTATCTGATATAATTATTTAAAGTTTTATTAATACATTTATAATGGGTGTGACAATAGATTTTATCAGTTATTAGAGTTCTACCTTCAAATCTAGGATTGTGTAAGAAATCTTATATTTTGTCATGCCAAATGTATCATTTAAAGATTCATTAGTCATGAACACCGTGCCTGTGAACAACGAGTTTTCATTATTACTGCATGTATTAAAACTTAGTCTGTAATTTCCATTCACAGAAAGTTTCATTTTAAGTTCAATACTCATATTTGGCCAATGTGTAAAAGTTTTTTGTGTAATGTAATTTTATATTAGATTTAATAAATTTTATTCCACTGACAAATTTTTCAAAGCTTACAAAGGAAAAAGTATAAATATACCAAAAAATAATGACGGAGACAGATGAATTATGATTCTAGTATGATAAGACTTCATTTAAGGGTTTTTTCAGTTTATCTGAAAGAATGTAGAATTTACATTAGAATATAGAATTTCATCGATACAAAAAATGTTACAGAAATTTCTACTAAATATGTTTACTTTAAGACTAGAATTTTTTGAAATTTGTTTTTAATTTGACAAATAAAAATCTTGTACTTCTGAATGATTTTTGTTAAATGAAATCCATTTTTTTTATCGGATCATATCAATAAATAAAATGGCTGAAGAGCAACCCAAAAAGTTTTCAAATTTCTTTCGCGTAATGAAAACGTGTATTAGGGTGATTTAGTATTTTACAACATTGGCCCGTAATCTTTCGAGAAAAATAGAGATTTAATGATTACATCGTGTTTATGTTATTTCAAAATTTTAGTAATTACAGTATTGGTGTTGTAATTGCAAAAGTGTGGAACTATGATTCACAGTGAGTGTTTTCCGAATTATATTCCAGGATGCATGATTTTACATTATAGTTAACATCAAATAACTAATCAACTTCAGGGCAGAATTTGACTACATTGCTTTTTGTGCGGGTTTTTAGATTTAACTATTATGTTCAGCTATAAACTTCAAAAGGTACAATAAATAAATGACAATATTAGTCAAAATCACAGAGATTTTGACTTAATGTCAAAGGTTAACCTGTCTACAGGTAAACGTGTCACCGAATATACAAAAAAGAATTATCATTAATCAGTGTGGTTTTTAAACATTAAGAATAATTATCATAAGATTAATTATTTATATATTTAATTATTTATATATTTAACATGTTTTTTTTTTTTTTTAAGTAAAATCTATTTTTTTTAAATTTTCTACCTTTAATACATAGCACACAACCTTTCATTAAAATTATTTATCTTAAATCTATTACTGCACATTTTACACTAAATTGAAAAAATATCAATTTAAAAAAAAAAATAATAATTTAAAACTAATTTAAATTTTAGGTAAGTTAAAATTTATGTATTAAAAACTGGATGCTTAGAACTTATAAATAAGATTTATTCATTAAATATGACATTTAGTAGGTACAATAAGCCGGTTGTGAAACGAATTCACGGTCTACTGATGCCACTTAGTGAAGTGCGGCATGTGTGAACCCCTTGTGCGAAACTAACATGAACAAACATGATACGATCATGAAAAAACATAAATTAAATGAACATAAAACATATAAAACGAATATGAAATGAACGTAAACGTACATAAATACAATGTAAACGAACGTGTAACGAACATGTCCCACAACTGGCTTTTTATACCTTTCTAACTACTTGGCTTTTTGCCTTTTTATACCATACTTACTGTTAACACATTTGTGTTAAGTTTGATTTATTAATTTATTCTCAGTTTGTTTGTTTTGTTATTTCTTATTGCCAGTTCAACTGTACGTATGATTAACTGCTTTTGAATGTTAAACACTGTTTTATCAATTTTTATTTTGCAATTTTGCAGCCGATTACGTAATTCCTTTTACTTTCTCACGTTAAATTTTTATTTCTTTGTAGACGCGCTTGTGGGTTCGCGCGCGTCTTAGCGTGTGCTCGCTCCTTTGTTTTAGCCCCTTTTTCTTCAGTCGGGATTTTACCACGAAATGCACAACACGTTAGCCCGACTCATCATGGATCCATTCTTCACTGTCTTCTTTATTCATCTCTTCTCCAGTCTTCAGTGTCGATTTCGTTTAGCTTCAAATTGTGTATAATTCATTCAAGTGTATAATTTATTCAAATGTTTAAATTTCTCAAATTTAATTAAATTTTTTTGTATTCTTTGTGAAAATCCTCGCTCCGCTATGTACGTAATCCTTTTTATTAATTTTCGTCAAAGTGGATCAAGTTTTTTATGTTTAATTTCTCACAAAAAAGTAGTAGCTCTAATGTTT
>JAAAKQ030161093.1:0-12719 GCA_010016005.3 Zanna intricata | reverse complement strand
ATTCATCTCATCCTCTGAAGATATACCTTAACGGTGGTTCCGGAGGTTAAACAATAAAAAAAAAAAAAAAAAAAAAAATCAGATTAGTATTATCTGGGTAAAACACGTGTAACTTGTAACAACCGATTCTTTCATCTCAAGTTTTTTTAGCGGAATATCTTTATTTGATCTATTTACGGAAGAAATAGCTTAATTATTTTTTTAGTATTTCTTTATGAGAGTTCTTATCACTATTATCTCGGCTTAAGAAAACTTTCAAGAAGAAAGAGGAGATTTCAAGACAAGATTCAATAAGAAATATTTTTAAAATATTTATTATTCGATTTTCTATAATAATTTTTTAAAATTATATTAATACAAAAACATTAATATCCTGAGCTGGAGGAATCGGGTGTAAGCATTTAATTGTGTTCGTTGGATGTTCGAGATATCACGATTGTGGAATCAATCGATCGATTTTATTATTTTCTTTAAACAATTAAAAACGCTTTCAAACTGTCATTTTACCTGCGCATCAGAAAGTCTAGCAGAAATCGTTAAATTAGTTTCTTTTAGGACAATAAGAATGAAAGATAGTATACATCTGTTTTTTTTTTTTTTTTTTTTTTTGTTAAAAGTTATCTATAATTCTTTCGTCTTCCGCTTTAGGAATATTCTAATCCCTTGTTCCTCAGACCCTATCCGTTGCTGTTATTAATTTCTTATATTTAAATAAATTACTTTCCGTTTATTCGTTAGGATTCAGTAAATATGTCACGTGTGGTCAAACGATCAGCGCAGAATACAAAGAAACGGTAAATACCATCGACTAATTTATGCCTCCACAAAAAAAAAAAAAAACCACTTTAGTTTATCTACTAATAATCACACTAAAATATTTCTTCGACTATCGAACCGGTCAGTAACTGTTTCGCATTTCACGGCACGATGCTTTGTCGTACGAGAAAGATCCTTATTTTTAATTGGAAGACATGTTCCTAAAGATCCTGAATTCTGGGTCTTTAAAGGAACAATTTTAAAGTTATTAAAGAAACCTTTAATGTTATAGGAACGTTTTTAATTTCCCATCTTAATTTTTAATAAGCTACCGACCCCCGTTAAAAAAATCCTCCCGAAATCTGTTTAAAATCAAATTAGTATTGTATTTTTATTATAAACCGGTATTACTCTTTCTAAAGTTTTTGTACAATAATAATTAAATTAGAAAGTATAATAAATAAAACTCTGAACTTTCTGCTACTTCGGTTTAACTTGAATAAATAATCCATTTTTAAATAATTTTCGATTCAACCCCTTATAAATTGTTTTTTTTTAAACTTATTTCATTCACTTAATATTTTCAGATATCTACTGCATTATTCCATAAGTACTTATGGACTTTAATTACCGTTGCTATTTATTTATTTATATTTTTACAATTGATTGTGTATTTTATGACGCTAATCTTATCTAGGTTTTACTACAAGGTTTCCCTTGTTTCATCTAAGCAAATGTACACGATAATAATTCCTTTCTTTAGCCGTGAAGCAGCACAACTCATTCCTGAGCGATCTTTACAACTTATGTATCCAAAAAAAATTACAATGAAATTATAAACTGTACGGTAACAGGCTCGTAGATATCATTTCTTCCGCTCAAAAAACAAAAATTTCTATAATATAAAACTGTTTTTAACTAAAAGATACTGATATCAAAAAAGGTAACTCTAAATTTCTATTATAAAAAACTGTTATTAATTTACAGTTGTGTTTAAAAAAAATACATGTTAAGTATATGAAATAGTCAATAGATATACAGTAATAGATAATAAACAATGATTAAGCGTTCCATATAATAAACAACAAATAGAAAAATTTGTTACAAAACTCTTACCGGCTCGATTTCATTTATTAAACGACGAATACTTATAATAATTGTATTGTTTATTGTATTATTGTAAATTTTATATGTATTATACATAAATGAACATTTTTTATACAAAAAAAAAATAAAATTAAAAATATACATATATTCTTAGATAGCAGTTAAAATTTTATCAAATACTTAATTAAAGACGCGTCAGAAAGTAAAACAAAAGTAAATAAAAATTGATTAAATATGTTATTAATTTATAAAATTATATTAAATAAATTTCAGTAAAAAAAAAAATTATTATAAGCTTAAATTAATTTTGTTAAATATTTTACATAAAGATAACCTTTAATACACGCGTACTTCTAAATTAAGGCGTTCTTCCGTATTAAAGATTACATATAATAAAACAAAAAAAAAAAAAAATAATACATAGATCAAACGTTTTACAACCAAAAAAGGAAAGTAATGCTTATAATACCAAAAAAAAAAAAAAAGATTTAATACACAGAAGATAATACATTTTATAATAAAAGGAAAAATAACTATTAAGAAATTTCCGCTAATAAATAATTAAAAACTTCTTTATAAAATATGTGAAGGCAATTTTTGGATTTTTTTTAAGTCTTCTTACTATATAGATTAAAATAATTTGGTACCGTGTACATTCTCTTGTATTGTAAAAATAAAGGGTACATTTCGTTTTACTAGGTATTTATTATTTTGGAAAAATTATAATAATAATTATACCTTAATAACTGTAATACAATCGTATACAATTTTTTTTTTTTTTTTTAATTTTGTGCATGTTTATGTATATATTTGTGTGCTCTCGCGTAAATTTTATGTAATAACGGTGTTTAATGCAGTTATGTAACCTCTGTATTATTCCGTTACAAGTTGTTTTTATTTAATTTTTTTTTTTAAATGAAATAAAATATCTTATAAGCAAGATTTCAAATTAACTATTGTTAATTTTGGTTCCGCATACGTTTAGATCGATATTTTATTTTTTTTCTTTCCAACGAAATACAGTCGGATAAATTTTTAATATTTCTGAATTTAAAATATATATATATTTGTATATTTCTTATCATTTTTTAATCGACTAAAGAACATGGACTAATAAAAGTTTCACCGAGTCAAACTCCTTTCGAGTTATAGCACCCTCCTCGAACCTCTAAACCGTGTTTCTACTCTGATAAAATCTTATTTTCAAAGATAGTTGAGTAAGAAATTTTAAAATACAGTTTTTCAAGTTTAGGTTATTTTATGAAATTTTCTTCTTTTGGTTATTTTCAGTGATATATATTACTTTATAATCTGAAGACACGCGTGAATTAAGAGTCTGACATCACATTATTTATACCTATCTGTTCCTTTCATCCAGTTTTATAAAAATTTATTAGAATCGCTCTCTATCTCTCTCTCTCTAAATAAATATCTTAGATTATATATCTGTACTAGTTGCGGCATGAAATTTCATGATTTTAGGGTAAACCGTTGCTGATATAGAAGCCAGTACACACGCCCGCGCGCGCACATGTACTCTTGCTCTCTCGCGTAAAAATGTGTGCGTACATATAAAGTTTTGTCGGCAAGGTTTCTTTATTGTACTAAAAACATCAAGAACTCAAGAAATAAAACTCCGATGGTATTATTTTTTACGATCAGCCGGGAAATAGGGTAAATATAACATTCATCGATGTATTATATACACACTATAAGTGATATCCAAATCGTAACGTTCTGATAATAAAAGAATGAAGTAATAATTCGTATGAGAACTGGAATCTGGAGGATAGCTGTTAGCTTTAAGAGAGCGAACGGATGAACCTTGGGAGAATGATTGCATCAGCTGTTGCTGTAATGTTATAAAAAGCCTGTTTTCCATAAGTAGAAAATTTAATTATAAAATAAATTACATAAATTGATAATTCTAATAAGTTCGCATTTATTTTCGTGGCCATAAACGTCTATTATTAAATTAGCATAACGGCTTAGAGTATTTACATTATTATTATTATCTTGTAATATGTATAATTAGAAATATCCCATCTGTCTGAGCGTTGAAAGCGTCTTCCGAAGTCTTTTGCTATACTATGTAAAAAAACTTAATAATTTTGTTAGCTGTCAATTTATTTCGGAGCGTTACCGTAGACGTAAGAGAGTAATGAATTCCGTGATATCTCTAAATGTCCGTCCACATCTTTTCTAATTTTAAGAAATTACAGGGGGTAATTATTTTTATGCCTTAAAAAAAAATATGTGTGTGTTTGTGTGTGTGTTAAAAAAACGATTTTTCTGATATTCATTAATTTTATTAATAACGGCTGGGAAAATTGTATGCCTTCAGTAAAGTATTTTAATTTTTAACCAATAATTTTTTCCTGGAAGTTACGTTTAATATTTTTAAGTAAACTAAACAGCAAATAATAATTTTAAAATTATTCTATGCAGTAAATTATGAAGTAATGATAGCTAAATTTAGAAAATAAAATATTAGAGAAATGATATACCTGAAATGACAGAATTAAGAATCGTAAATCTTGTTAACATTTTATTTTCTAATAATTGTAAACTTTAGATGCAGGGATTCGCTGCGCTATCCGTCGACCGTCTAAATGTAGGTTTGGCCATATTTTGTCATCGAATGTTTTTTAACAAAAAAAAAATTTATGAAAATTTTATTCAAATAAAATACTAGTTCTGACCTGCTTTACAGGTATTTTTTCATACCTTTTCGCTTAGGATGATAAAACGATTATTATAAATGATTATTAAAGAATTTTTTATCCTTTTTAAAAAATTTTGTATTTGAAGGTTTTTGTACGATTAACAATTTTAATTAGGACCTTTTCTTGTTGTTTCAGCTGATAAAATTCTGTACATTATAATAACTATGAAAGATTTAATTTAAAATAACTGCGTTCGGTTTGGCACAATTTTTATGGAAGTATCTTTATTTAATTCCGGTTACGGATTCATAATAGGTACTGGAAGAATAGCAGGTGCTGTCTTACGGACTAAATAAATAATTAATACGTTATTTTCCTATACTATAGACATACACACAAGAAGAAAAAGTTATAAATACGGAGAAAAAATTTTGTTTAGCATTAATTGAATTCTTTTCAAACTTAGTTACTTCTATTTTTTGAAATTATTACGAAAATATGTCTGTTAATTAAATTACTATAAATCACTTCAGCTTAAATCAAACTTCATTAAACATAAGTGGAGACTTCTCTCTATTTTATATATATATATATATATACATGTATATATTTAAAAGTTATCATTTTCATCTAAGTTTCATCTTGTAGTCAGTCTAGGGTAGAATTTTTTTTTAATTAAAAGAATTTTAGTACTTTTGATCATATTAAGAAGCAAATAAAAATTTTTATATAGAATCGATATTTAATGTATATATTTTATAAAACCTTTCATCTTAAAATTTTTTCTAGTATTGATTACCATTACAGACAAACTAAGCGATCATTTTTTATTTGCCTGAATGATAAAACTCAATACGAAATAAATTATTGGCTATTACCACCAATATTAAAATCTAATATATAAAACAATTAAACGTAAATATTAAGAAAATGTTTGATTATTTGCTTAAATCATACAATTTATTTTTTAATTAGTGCCGACTTAACGTTTATTGTTTTATAGGTTTTAATCAAGCACAGTAGAAAAAAACCGTTAAGGTTTCTTTCTGATAGAAAAATATGCTGTAATTATTGAATATATTAGGCAATGTTTACTTTCTCATACTGGATTATAGCTTCTAAAATATCTTGTTTAAAATGTCGATCGGTCTGCGTATGTCAGATTTACTTAATTTTACCTGGAACACAAGTGATTTTTTAAAAATCCCAAACAAAGGTTTATTTAGAAATTTTTGAGCTCTGGACCGATTTTTCTCAAATTCTATATATGTAATCAGGATAAGATTTTTCCATATTACATCACAATTTATGATAAAAAAATTGCACGAGTAAATTTTAGAAATTTAAAATTCCAGATAGGCTATCTGGAATTTAAATTTATTAGAGAATGTATGAAGGAGTACAAATGATTTCGATTCCTATATTCATATCTGCCCGATCTAAAATTTATAGTATATTTTTAGTAACGTGAAGTAAGCGATATAGGAATATTTTTTAGCGGTGTTCGAGGGATTTTTATTAATAAAATATCAGTTATATAGTTTTGAATAAAATAATATTATTTGAATAACATAAAAAGTTTTAAATGAATGAAAATTTAGACTTAATACCTTATCGAAAAATTGTAATAACATTACTATACTTGTAATAATATTTCTTTACTTTTTTAAAATTTGTTTCGTCTTAAAAATTGTAAAAATTAAACAATTATACGTATACCGAGTTCAGATCTCCAAGATATAAGAGTAAACTAAGGAACTATTAAATTAAAAGTTTTATTGTTTTTATCGTGTAATTTAAATTTAGAATACAGCATTAAAACGTTTAACCGTTTATAACAGATAATTACTATTTATATTTTGGCCGGTGTAGCTCTAAAACCGTGTTACATTGAACAAACCTAATTCCAGTCGCATCAGAAATTTATCACGCTGTATGTATAACCGTTTAGTATCGTCTAACTTCGTTTTGTCGATCGATAGCCGGTTTGTATTTATAAAAAAAAAAAAAACCATAAAGAAACACAATTTCTTAACATCGAAATAAAATGTTTCTATTAAAATAAGATTCGTAAAAACACCCCGGCTGACAATAATACGCATCCTTCATGTCGTTTTTATATAGAAATAATTAATACTAATAAAAATAATTTATTATTTATAGATATTATACGAATTAAACGACTAAAAAAATGAAAATTCAATGGAGTTTCACTTTAAATATCGTCTTTACACTACATTGTCGATTTTACACAAAATAATTTTTCCATTAATGGATATATAATTTCGAGTTTTCCAAACTTTAATTTAAATCGATTTTTCTATTTCCACGTATTATTTCTTTTTCGTCAATTTTATTTATTTTTTATATTTATGAAGGTAGATCGTTGATCCTTACGCGATTCGCTTAGCTAAACGTAACCAAATCGTTATAAATGAAATAAAACATAATTATAATAGGTTAGATAAATCAAATTTTACGTCTGAGTTTTTTATTCGGTTTAAAAATAGGATCGGACAAGTCTTTTCTTACCTTATAATTATATCCGTTTGTGAAATACCTTACATAAGTATAAAAAAGAATCAGGTTTATTCGATTTGCATATGCGTTAAATAATAATTATCGGTTTAGACAAGCTTTATCTATTAGCAATACCGGTTCTTTTTTAGTCCAGTCTAGATGATGTATAACGTGCAGACTATTTATTTTGAGTATTTAATATTTATTTATTTAGAATAAAGTTTGCATCCTTTAGAAAAATAAATTGTTCGTTATATATTACATATATAACATCTGTTTATATTTGCGGCAGAATTATTTTAAAATAAATACCCTTTTTAGTTTACAGTAAAAATATAGTTATAAATTACTAAAAATATGAATGAAATTCACGTAACTTTTTATAAAAAAAAAATCATTATATTTTTTCTGTCCTTTTTTTATTACATTTTATGTTCAGAGTAAATTAGAATAAGTCCTGATTTAAAATGAAATAATTTTAGTTTTTTTATTCAAATTAATTACGTTCAAGAAATTTCAGTGTACTTTTTACACTGGTATAGGCTTATACGGATTATACGAATGCCAGTACTTTTTCTTCTTAATGCGTACGCAAGTGCTCTCTTGTGTAAGATCGTGAACGGATGTGTAAATATTAACGTACAATAGGATTTTCTGCATTATATCAGAATTATTGTATTACATATCTTTGTAATAAAAGTAAAAAAATAATAATACAGTACTAGAATTTCTATATATATGTAAATAAATAAGTGATTTAAAATCATTATTTTAAATAGAAAATAAATTTTACGATATTTATTTATTTTTTTTTTAGTATTTACGTAGTTGTTTGGGTGCCTTAATTAGCTGTGAAATTATAAAGGTGATCTCTGCTTTTTGAATGTAATAAATTAATAATCATCTATCTTTTTGTTTTCTTATATAAAGTAACGGTTACGTTACCGAATCTAACATGTAAATAAATATATAAAAGTGGACTGACTGCTGTAGTATTCTATAACCTCGTATCGTTATAAAGTAAGCGATAAGAACTTTTTTAAATCGTGAAAATTGATATAAGAATATAAATATATTACTAAACAGCGTGATAGAAGTTAATTTTTATAATTTACGTGCAGCAAAAGAAATATGTTTACTTACAGAAGTACGTTACAAAAAATTGATTTAATAATTCAATAGATTAACTTACTGTTCTTTTATCAGCGGAACGGTCACTATATTATTATATTATATTAACACCTGATAGAGACAAGCGATGTATTAACACACGACTGAGACTGGAGCTGCGGCAAACTGGGCGCATGACCTAGGGAGTTAGTACAGGTAGGTTCTCCAGGCACCGGTCTCCCCTCCCGTTTGTAATAATAATAATAATAACAGTAATAATAATGATAAAAATAATAGTAATAACGACGATTCCCTCTCTCTACTTGTTCTCTGGGAGTATGAGGTCGCTGTCTCTCTCTCTTTATATAGATACGGACAAAACATTGACAGAAAGAAAGAAAAATTGCAGTCGAGGTAGTGACAGTTAATTTCTTATTTTTGTTAATTATACGGTGTTTTAATAAAATTCTTCTACTTAATAATTATTGAATCTTTGTCGGACTCGGTTTACGATTTCGACATTCGTTTTAATCCGTCGTACACATCTACGGTTCACGTCTACACATCCTTCGATTTACTTCCCTTTTCTCTTTTTAAACGAAATCTTCAAATAATTTTTCTGCATTATTTTGATCTAAAGTATACTTTTAATAAATTGAATTTATTTTGTTTCCGTCGGTCCGTTACGCCTTCCTCCACTCCTTTCCGTTCTTTCCTGATCTTTCGATTTCTACATTTATTTATTTATTACATCCTACATATTTCTTTACCTTCTTTATTATGAAATGTAAATATTATTGCAAAGAAAACACGGTCTTGTCTCAATTTTATTCCTCTCTGTAATTCATTCTGACACCGAATTAACCGTCTGTAGATTATACATTTTTTATTAATAATTCTTATTTAATTATACGCGCTGTAAATATTTTTAAATTATTAACATCGAGAGAAAAATGCGATGTCACGGGTGACCGTCGTAGGCTGGCTTGTACGCCGCCCCGGTTTAACGCCTTAATATATAGAATAGTCTCTCGTCTGTTTGGTAAAATTCGTCTTAAACTAATTTTTTTCATCGAATTCTCTTTAAAATTCATTATTTCAAACTCTGTTAATTCTGTTACTCTATTTTATTTATTTTCAGTTATCTCGTAATACAAAATTTTGCCGATAACGAATAAGGTGCCGGTAAATCCGAAAAAGATTTTATGAAAACCAATCCTAGGTATTTAGAAAGTGATTTTGTTTTTTTTTTTGTTTGTTTAATCGTAACCACACTTCGTTCCGCCAAATGAAATACGATTAGTACTGCTCTAGTACGATCCTACGGTTAGTACTTTAGCCTTCTTTTTTTTTTAGATCTCTGTTTTTATACCGCGGTCTAATCTTTACCAGTATGTCTTTCGTTATTTATTCTCCATAATGTTACTAACTGATCGCACACCACATCTCTAGTATAATACGTATGTTCGCGTATCGTATCTCTCTTATGTTCACTTTTTAGAGGTCTAGTCTCATTAATTTCTTTACTTAGATTCTTTTTATCTTCTAAAATTAAATATTTCTCCCTAATTCTTTCTATAGAATTAATATAATCGGTATTAATTTATTAAATACGAGCTGAATTAAACGGTATTCAATCGCGAACCAGATTTTTATTTGTTACCCGGAAGGGAAACCTCGATGAGAATTTCATAATTTTCTTGTACGAAAAATATTTCCTATTGTATTTTTAGTTCTTTCTCTCTGGAATGTTGTACTAAAACACGTTTCCAAAAATCCTGTTTAAAATTCTTCTTTCTATCTTGAATAGATTTTCTATTCCAGTTATATTTGTAGTTTCCATGCTATACAATATGACTGGTCTTATAGATATGCTAGTGAAAGGTTCTTTTTATTGTAAATATTTTTTTTATAAAAGTTTAGTTGTTCTGATTTGTGTTTTTTTTTCTCAATCACTAGTTTTATCTTTTCCATTTCCACTAATTATTTCTGCAAGATATTTATTACGATCGGTGGTTTTAATTTTATCATACTTTTTTTAATAATCTTTTTAAGATATTCACTGGCAATTATCATCATTATTTCTGTTTCTGAAAAGAAGATCCGCTAGCCTGTTTTTTCAGCTACTTTTTACAATCGGTTAATTTGATCAATCTCTTCTTGTTTCGATTCTGCAAAGAGTGCTATCGTCGGCAAAAGCTGAACATCCAATCTTGACGTTCTGATTCTTTGTTTCTATTTTTGTACTCGAGTCATTATTTTTCCAGAAGGTTTTCAAGACTTTATCTAAAACCAAGTCGAAAAGCATCGGTGAAATCTCCTTGTGTTAGTCTTGTTTTTATTTGGAACGGTTTGCCGACTTCACCTAGAGACTTAATTTTAAGATACAGAGTTGGTTAAAGTAAGTTTAATTAAATTTATGGTGTTTTGATCAACTTTGTATTCTTTTAACGTGTCATACGTGGTTTCTCTATCCGATTAATCGTAAGCCTTTTGAAAGTCAATGAAAGATTTATTTCTTCTGAATCTACCTTGATATTCGCCTAGCTTTGAATCGATCTGTGATTTAAGTCTGTTAGTTTAGAAAATATTTTATATGTGACATGTAATTATGAAATTCTTGAGATTCCTCGATATTTATTAACATCGGTTTTTGAGCCATTTTTATTCAACGGATGAATTAATGCGAACCGATCATCTGAAAAGTTTTCTTCTGTCCAAATTCTCTGGAAGAGTTTAGTTGTTTCCCTTATGAATTTCTAATCTGCAAGCTTTCATAATTCTGCGATTATACCATCCTCACCTGATGTTTTGTTGTTTATGAGCGAACTGATCGTATTTTCAATTTCTTCCTTCTCTGGTGGATTAGAGTCAGGATTCTGTGTTGTGAAACTTAAGTTCAGTTTTTTCTTGGGTTTTTCACAGTTTAAAACTTTTTAAAATATTCAACCAGGATATAAAAATGTTCCTTGTTGTTCAAGGCTAGTATGCCATTTTCTCTTTTAAAGTTAAAACCTGAGTCGAGTAATAGTTGATTTCATACTTAAATATCTGTAATATAGTCTTTTATCGTTTTTCTTTAACTATCTTCCATTTCAGTTATTTGTTCTTTCATGTGTTTTCTCCTAATTTTCCTTAGCATTTGGTACCCTATTTTTCTTATCTTTTGGACTTTTTGATATTTAACTTGAAATTTTGTATTATTTTCCATAATGAACTTTTTTTTATCGAATTGCAGTTTCTTCAACATAATCTTCGATTATAAGTGAATTTGACAAGTCTTAAAAACTTAAAAAATTATCCGCAAAAGAAATTATAAAAATTTATACTTTGTTTGTAATTAATAGTTAGCTTGTCTAGTAGGTTTAAAGTCGTGTTAATTAAAGAAAGTAATATTTAATCACGGCCGAGTAAGATTGTTTTAATAATAAGAACAATGAAATTCAGTTAAACATTTAAAGAAAAGTTAATTATGCAAATTAAATTTTATAACAAAAATAAAAAATATAAATTATTGTAAATTAAATTACTTAATAAATTTAATTATGTAACCGTAGATTATAAATTATAATTATGTTGTTGAAAAATACGGTAATAATGTAATATTTTCTTTTTCTTTTTCAATATGCGTAATCCCTTTATACTTTTAATCTCATCTTGAATAACCTTTCTTTATTTCATCTTCTTTTATTATAAATTTTACCTAATATCCGAGTGGATATGACAACAGTTTCACTTAGACGAGTGTAAGACAGCGGATGAGTTGTAATGATATCGAATATTCTTTACTGTAATAACGCGGGCTGAATGACCGAAAAACTTAGCGGTATCTAATATTTAGATATTCACTCGTTTGAATCCAGTAAAAAAATCTAAGATTATGCAAACCAATTTTTTTAATCTACATTTAAACATTTTCAAGAAATATCTCTGTTCCATACGTTTGCCGAGATAGTTTTTTCTAAGTGATCATCTTACAAAGTTTAGCTGACGAGAGTAAAATTCTTCGAATTCTTGATTTCTGTCTAGACCCGACTCGATAATCTGTAAACCATGTTGCAGTTGACCAAGAAATGTCAGTAGATGTTTTGAGAAATCTTTCATTGAAAAATGCATTTTAGAAATATAACGGTGTTATTTCCGAAACGAAGAGGGACCAGAAGTTATTTATTAACGGTTTAAAATTACTTATCTGTGTCGCCAAGATGATAGATTTCAATGTTTAATACTCCCTGTTAACTTAAAATTATTTTCTAAATATAAAATTTTTGTATAATTACAATCGGTGATTTTGTTTGTGTATTTATTTTTATAATTTTACTTTTCTCCACCTCGATCGACGTAAGTGTTTTCATATAATTTCCGAATGACTATCATGTTTATTCAACGAATATTTCAAATTTAGTCAGCGTTTGACTGCCGCATAGAGTCATTTGGAAAATATCAAGCACCATCAGAACTCTTATCGTTTTTTTTCATCATTTATTTTTACATTGGTGATATCGGGTATTGTAGATATAATCTTATTCTTTTTTGTATTTACGATAGAGGTGAAATTTA
>JAAAKQ030161082.1:0-12720 GCA_010016005.3 Zanna intricata | reverse complement strand
AAATTGGAGCGTAAATCAAGAACCACTCAACGAATCTTCATTACTTTCATATACACAACTTCAGATAAATACTACAGCATAATTAAATTTCAATTAAATTGATCTAGTAGTTTTGAAGATTTTTGACCACAAAATTTGATATATAGGCCTATAAATAAATAACACACACACACACACACACATATATATATATATATAATTCAAGTAAATGATATCTTCGTTCTCTTGTTTTCAAAGCGTAAAGAAAACTCATTTTCATCCCCTTCCCTTCTGACATGCGACCGAAAGTAATTCCGTAATTTTCTTCGAAAATAACGTAAAATAAAAAATAAAAATGATATTCAGAAATAAATAAATCTATAGGAAACGTAACTGTTACTCGGAGACCGGGATATTTTACCTGCTATCTTCTACAAGTTAAAAGGGAATCTCGGACAAAACATTTGTTCAGCTAACAAATGTTGACAGTTTAGACAGGTCGAACGGAAGCATATCTATTGAAAGTATATTCTATTCAGGAATAATAAGCGATGTTACTCGTTCATTGTTGAAATTCTCCTTTCATAATTATTTTATTTCTGAAACTTGTAATGTTATCATCCTTATGTTAATAACAGAATGTCAAATGAAATAATTTTACGGAGATAATAGTTTTATTAGACAACATTTATTTTTTATGATAACACTATTTTACATTATTGAACAAAAGAGAATTACTATGGATTTAATCATAAGAAGAATCATATTAACCAATACGAAAATATGACATAAACAAGAAAGAACGAACGATGAAACAAAAAGCATGAATTGTTTTACGAAATTAACAATGATAGGATATTCAAATTAATTTTCTAGATTATCGGTTTAGTTTTAGATGTTTTGTGCGACATACAGAACATGGAAGTAAAATTCTCACATAAAATTACGTAAAATTTAAATTTACTGCTCGTTATTGTTGTCAGGATGAGAGATAAAACTAGCTCTAACCATTTTGTGTGAATAGTTTTTTTTTTTTTTTTATCTCCGAGCCGGACCCACATAGCACAGCTCGGGGGTTGTTGTCCATTCTAATAGGTTTCTCCGTCCACCGCAGTACGTTGTATTTTCTGCCTGCCTCAAACCCCCGAAGAGGAGTACCAGTGCCAACAACGACAGCCCCAGACCCCACTACAGAGGTCGGGACGCATCTTTATATCTTTGCCTGTAATGTGGCTCTCCTGCAAAGGAGACCACATCGGAACTCGGTCGTTTGAAATCTTAGCGTGGGTGCTGGACATGGGAGTCCCCGTGCCTCCTCGCTATCGCCCATCAGTGCAAGCACCGACGAATGGCAGCTCCGTAGGGGGTTGTCCCCCATCGCAGAACAAGTCAATCCTGGACCAAAAAATATGGGCGTCCTTGCAGCCAGCCACCAGAGAACGTGTAGACAGGAGACTAAGACGATCAATCGCGGATCTGAATATAGGCAGTGTGTGAATAGTTGACAGTTAAAAAAATACCATGCCAATCAGGTATATTTAACCGCCATAGCTCACCTCCAGTATTCTATTGATTTGTAATTAACAACATATCCTGGCTATACGATCCTGCTGTATATAATTAATTTTTACTTATTATTTACATCCACTCGACTCCTTTCGGATGTACTCGGCTCCTGACGGTTCAGCGGCTCTTTATATTCATTCAGCTCCTTTCGGATGCACTGGGCTCCTTCGACATCAATCGGCTCTTTACAGTTCTCTCGGCTCTGACGATTCAGCGGCTCCGTACAAGGCAAGCTCCTCACTTCATTCAAACAGTTCTGCTCATTTCATTCATTACAGTCAAGTCTCTTTCATTCATTTCATTTATTAATGTAATAAACGTATATCAGATTTATAATTTATTAATGTTATGCATATAAATAATATTTACAGTTACAATTAATAATTATAATTTTAAGAACTCCAGATTTAATTTGTTTTAAATAATCAATACCACTTTCTACGCCAGATATGAAAGTGGTGTATTTATTCGTACATTAGTACGAATAAATATACTGATGCAGTGCCTGCATTAACTAATTCAGTAAAGCGACATAAGAAGACTACATCCTAAATTACAATATTTTATCTACGAAAATCTTATCTCAGTCTTATCTAAGTCTTCTCTGCAGTTATTTTGTTTTTATCTGAATTCATTTAAAAAAAATTCTGCTACAAAAGTTATTAAGATCTCTTTAATTGAAACTTTAATCGATTCATTTGATTCTAGATACATCAGTTTCAAAAACCTCCTTTCTTTTCTATTCTGAATTTTTTATCTATTATTTATGTTTTTATTAACTTAAAAATTTATAAATTCTTATTAACATATTTTTGATTTCCTTTCTAGTATGAAATTATACAGATATATAATTTAGTTTTTCTATCTATGATAATGGAAACATCTTTTCAGTATCAAAGGTTTACTTGATTTCGATTTTACAACCAAATAAATCGTGTAACTTGCAATATACTGAGTTGTTCGCTATTTTAATCTCTGACTATGACTATTTTTATCACATTTCATTTGATTTATTTAATTCTTATACATTAACAAACTGAACTTCTCTCTTAGAAATGAATGCATGTCAAGTATATTCATTTATGGTTGCTGTAATACGTTAAAAAAAAAAACTACGTTAAAAATGAATAATATAATAAATTTGCATCAACAGGATCGAATGTGAAATCATAGACCAACTCAATGAATATAAAATATTAAAACACTTGAATTATAAAATAACATCTTGATATAATATTGCACTCATTTTAGCATTTCAGTTGGTCATGTTGTATTTATCTTTAAATTTACTAGTTTATACAAAACTCATTTAATATAGTTTCTAAATGAGTTTTCAATTCTCACCGAAATAGCATATAGTAGTAATAAATCCGCAGTTTCTGAAAATATCAAAGAGCTCTTTTCCAAAAAAAAAATTTTTTTTAATGTGTAAACCTTTATCAATGATCCTAACATTTTATTTTTAAAATATTAGATAAGAGAGACTTTTATAGATAACAGACATTTTCTTTTTAATCGGATTAAGATTTAACAATTTTCAAAAATTTATAATTCTTTTTCATTCTAGCAGTTTTGAGTAAGGTGTGAGTTTTGTGTTAAATTCAAATGCCATAAAATATTTATTCTACTTCTTTATCGCATAGTTCAAAAGAGAAAAATAATTTTTTTTATCATTTATCTGGGTACTACATATACTATATCTCAGCAGAATATTTATATCGCGTGTATAAAACCAATATCGGGGTTAAAAAGTTATGTTGTACTTCTCGTATTACTATACTGATTAATTAACATGAAGTGAAAGACCAATTCAAACAGTTTTAGCTGTGCGCAAGCTAATAAACTATTTCCTGTACTGTTTCAGCTTGAAAGAGCAAATATGGCGACCCCCCAAAAGAAAGCGTTCTGTATTTTGCAGTTTGCAAAGTGTGGATCTGTAATTATCGTTCAAAGTGCGTTCCCTTTGAAGTTCCGTTGTGATCTCCCACGTGAAAATAACATTTGTGGATGGTGTAAACAATCTGAAACCATTGACTGTATTTGTAAAGGAAAAATTCAGGACGACCGTTTGTTTTTGAGGACAATATTGAACGTGTAAGTATTTTGAGCGTAGTCCTAGGAAATCCGTTAGAAACGCTAGCTGCGAATTAGCAATTCCAGTGACGTCTATATAGAGGGTTCTAAGGAAACTCAACTGCGTCCACATCGTTTACAGCTGTTACAAACTCTAAAGCCTACAGATTATAATTTCCGTACTAGCTTCGCAAATAAAATTATGCATCTTGAGAATGATGACATTCTTTATCTGTCGTTTTCAGTTACGAATCAAATTTTATATTAATGTACACTCATAACGGTTGAATGCAATTCTCCCCGACCGCGGATCGGTCTCGGGGACCAGATAACAGAGCTTGTTTGCCGTGCCCTCCCGTACACCCGTACACCCGATCCAATCTCGTGCGATTTTTTTTTCTTTGGGGGTTTATAAAGGATCGAGTGTATGTGCCAGCGTTACTATCTGACCTATCCGACTTGACACACAGGAGCTGTCGCATCAATTGCTCCAGCCTCGCTGATTAAAGTATGGGATGAACTCTCCTACCGGCTGGATATGTGCCGTGTGAATAGTGCTTACATTGAACAAATATAGGAATAACTGTTTTGAGTTGCTCTTTCATTTCATGTATATTTATCAATGTAAGTAAACTTAATAAACATGTCATATTTAATAAATAATTATTAAATAACTTTAAAACTTGATATTCATTTTGAAACACAGAAAACAAAAAATATATATATATGTGTGTGTGTGTGTGTGGATAAAAATTTAAACTATTGATTTAATTTCATTAAAAAAAAGGTTCTCACAAAAACAGAAATAACTGAATAAATTTTTTAAAGGCAGAGAAATTAGATTAAAAATGCATAAGCGGATCTGTCAGATATACAACAAACGCCAAGAAGCATATGTCCTTGGATCATAGTTTGCCGTATGTATTATTACCGTAGTATGTAGTTTGCCGTAGTATTTGTTTGCCGTATGTATTATTTAAAAATAATTTAAGCAATGAAACCGTGAAAAATATTACTTTTATACACAAATACGAAACAACTAAAAATTTGGTCTCTTTTCCGACAAAATTATGAAAATATTTTCTTAAGAAAATATTATGAAAATAGTTTTCATAATCTTTACATTCATTCACTCAATAGCATATACTACTATTCAAGTAGGGCTTGTATGTATGTAATGAACCTGTATTTTATTCTATTTTAATTTTTTTTTAATGTTATTCTTCGCTATACAACAAGTTTAATGTTCTTTCGGTACAATACAAAAGATACAGTAAGAATAAAGAGAAATATACCGCGGACAAGGAGAACAATGTAACCGATGTCATGCTCGGGGCTACTACAGAATTTACCAGTATACGTACACCACACAAATGTTTTTACTTTGTATAACACCCTACACCATGTTAAATGTCAACCCAACCTATAGCCGACTCGATTGTACTCGAATACACTTGAACTATAGTATAAAGCACTTACATTCTATCTGTAGCGTACTGTACTGGACAGTATAAACCGAATGGGAAAGCTAACCATTCAAACCACATAGAACATCGAAGTAATGCAGAGTAACGAACGGTAATAAATGTTGAGAGAAGGGAGATAGAAACAGATGAATAAGAAAACACTGTGTGAAAGAAAGAGAGAATATCCTTGAGCACTTCGTAATAAATAATAGATATATTTCTAAACAATTCATCCTTTTTTTAACTACTATAATTCATATAATTTATTTTCTAAATTAATAAAATTATGAGTAGTAAAGGGACTGACCGGTTACGGTAGATTACTTTACCAAAAATTATTGTATAAACTCAGGCATATCATTAGCACTTACAATTAAAAAGGGATGAAAAAGTGAAATTTTCTACCTGCAATGAATAAAATTAATAGGAATATTTAATTTTAAGAAGAAGTCAACTCACAATTTTAAATCTAAATTACTAAAAGCAAAATGTATAGTTTGAAAAAAAAGTAATGGAACAAAACTAGAACAAATGTCTGCTTTAGCTTTTGGCAAATTTTTCAAGGACCAGAATAAAATTATTTACAATTTACGTAATTTCTGATAAAAAAATTTTAATAAAAAAAGATTATAATGAATTTTGTAAACCAAAAAGACGTTTTAAGTATTAACATAATTAAATGATTTTACTAGTGTTTTAGTAAACAAAAACAAAAAAATGAAGAATAAGAGCTAATAATGTGATAAACGATATGTAACTTTTCTTCAATACTTCTCTACCTCAAAATACAATGTTTTACTTACATGTATAAGTATTGTATCTCGAAAAATTTTGGTTTTCAGATTTTAACGGAAATATCCATTTTGACCATCCCTGAATCCATTTTGACTAGTTTCAGCGTGACATCTCTACGTATGTATTTCGCATAACTCAAAAACGATTAGCCGTAGAATGTTGAAATTTTGGATTTAGGACTGTTGAGCACATCTCTTTTTCATTGCAATAGACTTGACCAAAAATGTCCAAAAAAGATCAAAATTCAAAAAATTTGAATTTTGGACTTTTTTTAACTGCAGTAATAAGCCCTCATTGAGACTTTTTTAAAGATTAAGTGGTACTTATTTTCACTGGTTTCAAAGTTTTAGCCAAATAAAATTTGAATTAATGAAATATTTGGATTTTATCAGGAGAAGGCATATCAGTTCAAATCAGACTTCATTTCCTTCTTTTTTTCATTTAAATATATTTATTTATTAATAATTATTATACTCTAATTGTAAAAGTCTTTTACAATATATAATAATTCAATAATAACAATTTTATATATATATATGTGTGTATATGAAAAAAAAAGAGAATTTATTAATGAAATAAAACTTTATATACTATTAATTTTTTTTTAAATGTGTATATAATGTTTAATAGGCGAACAAAGGAAGTCATGTGATGTCCACCTCAAATTTTTTTTTCAATAAATTAATAAAATTAATCCTTCAATTCATAAGGTGTTACACCTACTTAGATTATGTAAGTGCATGTCGTTAAATTATTACCGAGATATAAATTAAAATACTGACCGAACATACAGATAATAAATATAAACCATAAAAACAACGTACAATTTATGTTATGCAACCTGAATTTGAATATTTTTGAACTGAAAGACCAGAAACGTTGAGAAATAAAAACATCAGTTCTTACAAAGATAATCGAAATTTTTCTTTTTTTATATAGGTGGTAGGGAAAGTAAAAGTTGATCATTGTTACTACTACATATGGTTCACTTATCCGAATCAAATGAAGACTCAAGTAATCGGGAAAATATTTTTGGGCAAGTGAATTATAACATATACAATCTCACTACACAACAACATTTTACACTACTTTTTCTTATACATACCACTCGGTGATGTTGCGACACCTTTTTGTTTGTTTTAGTTTATTTTAAATAATTTTTATTACCCATTTCAATTAATCCGGGCGTTAATAACGTTTAAATGTTGCTCGCCCTTACAAAAAAAAAAACCTCAACTTGCACATCAGATTAAAAAGATTAGGTTTTACACATGATTGAATAATTTTGCTATAATAACAGCTAACCAAGCTGTTCAATATATTATTTATTAGGTGAAGCTCTGATAATTCATAATTTCCTTTACATTTCTTCTTATAATTTTTATAGGATTATCATTTACAACTGTTTGCAATTGCAATTTGTAAGTATAATTTCATTGTTACAATTCTAACTTCATCTGAAAAAGTGAAACATTAATTAATAGCTGGGAATAATGTAATTTATTATTTTATTCCTTTTGTCTAATTATTTACCGTATTCTTCCTGTATAAAAATCCTTAAACCAGAACAGGATCTGACCATTATAATATTAAAAATTGAATTCTACTATTACATGAACTTCATGTAGTCACTTTTAATTAGCTTTTTAAACAATTACTTTGATTTATGAGACTAAACCGTTATTTTATTATAAAAGAAAAAAAATCGCATTAATTTTCACCGGTATATTGCTAAAATGTACTGTACTCTAGGAAATATATATATATATATACATTATTTTCATACATACATATTATTTTCGTTGAATTATAACTCTTCATGTGACAGCAATATGAATAAACGATAACGCACTACTAAGTTTAATGTTGCAATATGTAAATAAATAAAACATAAAATAAAAGTAGATACGAGCTGTCACGAAAGGTAAATGTTTAATTCCATTCTGTTTTTATTACATATTTTCTTACATGAAGTCAGTTAAATATAATGGAAAAAACTTACACCTGCAATAAAATGATGAATATAAACTTCTATTCTTAGAAAGAAATGCAGCTAAAGAGGCTACAATTTTTTTTTATTGAACATCAGGGAGAATTTATAGCTCATAAATGTTATAAGTAGAGAATTTAGAAAACATATATTAAGATTTTTAAATTTTAGTTAAGCGAGCTAGCGCGCGCGCGCACACACACACATACTGATTTAATTTCATCAGCATAGATTCTGCATAGTATACATAGTGTTCTACTTATGTATACATATACAAAAGTATACATATGTATATGTAGTATCTACATAGTTTCTACTCACAACACGTTTAGGTAATAGATCAGAACATGACATCAAGTAAATTAACTGTTAGCACAAAATGACATCTGAGTAATATATAAATATTTAATCATTAAATTTGTGTTTTGATGGGAATAATAAATCAATAATTTATTCCTAATCAATAACTATTTATTAACTATATTATTCAGTTTAAAAATGCAATACTTAATAAAATATCCCACCCAATAAAAAAAATCTTTATCTCTATCAACTGATATAAGAGCTGTTCTATTAAGCTGAAGAGATAAATTCATCAAAGGGTTGTCTCAAGAATGTTGGATTGGGTCTAAATTAGACTAATTAATTATACTTCTTTTATTGAGCTTTATCCCTCTCGTGAAGCAATCTCGAAAACTAATATCAAATGACAGTTTTTAAACCGTTCAAAAAATTTTTATTGCAAATCTAATTTAACAAAAACTTGAAAGGACTGAACTGAACTGAGGAACTTGAACTGTAGAAAGGTTTCAGGACTTTACTATAAGGTGTAATACAGATGTGAATAATAAAATCAACGTATTTATGAGTATTATCGTTAGCTTCATTTAAGGTATAAATATTGATAATTATCAGTATTTATAAAAATAAAATAGATCATCCTAATCTGGATAATTTACAATGTGGACCGAATTGTAAATAACTTGTAGAGTGATTTTATTTTAATACTGTAAAGTTTACCACTTGAACTGAAATCTCATTTGTTGAAACATTGTTAAAATGAAAATAGTAATTCAGATTATAAAGTAAGAAAATAATTAAACCTTATAATCCAGACGGCGAATAAATTGATGCTGCAATAGATAATAACAGGTCTACTACTGTAGTCAGAATCGGATTGATTTTAGCCAGCCTGCCCGGGCGGAAAAAACGGTCTTCCTCCTCGCCTGTTAACTTTTATTAGATCGATGGTTAGCTTGTATCATTAAAAATATGAAAAAATTTATAAAGATAATTTAAATTTAATCCTTTAATATTAATTATTTTCTAACAGATAAAAACCACTGCCGAAAGATTAAACATTAGCAGATTAATGTGAGTCAAACACCACATTTAGTAACGTAAAAAATTTAGATTAGAATGATCTGCTTTATTTTTATAAATGTAAGTAATTATCAAAGTTTATAGAATTAACTGAAGCTAATGATGAGTTGTAATTAATTTAAACTGATTGGGAGCCAGGTGGTTGCCCTTCCAGCCCATATAGCCTACATAGACTTAGATGTAGATGGTATATAGGAGAAATTCTACAGCTTGCTGTTGAAGTCAATCGTAACAGGTAAGTGTCAATATAAATCCGAAACTTTACCGAACGTTTTGGATTTACAAGAAACATAACTCAACTACGCTTTTTAAATATACACAATTAATTGAAGTAAACACATACAAATACTAACAAATAAAAACCAATTCGTTCCTCACTTTCCCTATATAAGCTTTAGCTTTACAACCTTATAAACTATAAACTTTACACTAGGGTGCTTCTTATTTATAACGAAGACATATATCTTGTATGTATATAAATGCAGAACAAAAATTTATTAAGAACTTGTAGAAGAGCAAAAGTTCCGAGTACATATTTAGTAAAAGACCGGCTTATTATATGGAGATTTTCTTCGTGAATTCATCGGTTGATTATCCTGTAAACTGATGTATTATGATAAATCAGGTAAGCTCCATAACTGTAAGGACTGTAATCGAACTAACATGAGTCACATGTCCATTACAAAAAAAATTACATAGTAATCCCCTAAAAATAAGAAATATCCATATGAGGCTTATTAGAGAAAGTGAATTTCCCGTTGCTGTTTTCACTGAGCCAAATGTATGGTTTCGTATCGGTATAGTAACCCACCTTAATGCAGGTATTAACCAATCCTACAAATAATATTCTCATTCTGCTTATAATACAGAGTGATCATAAATTATTCAGCGCATTTCAGGCGTTAATATAAGAATAATAAAGCAGTGTACTTAAATACACATTTTATTGTTGAGCAGGACACTTCAAACAGTTTTGTTTCCAACTCTTATTAACTAAAACCAGTTTCACAAGAACACTTTTGTGGGCGCGTAAAATGTCCAGAAGATATTCAATTTCATGCCATTTATTGAGAAAAACGTCTGGAGTTCATTTATGGAGAAAAACATTAATTAGTTCTTCGATTCTTCTTTTTAGTTCATTGATGTTGAAACCTTCATTGCGTAAACCTTGTCTTTGATAAACGACATTTTTACACGCTACAAAATTGCTATTTCATTTCATTCTCTGAAGCAATACCTATTGGTGCACCTGAAGCTAAAAAGAGAAACTCATAAAGAAAGTGGCGTAATGTCTGGGGATTGAGATGGCCAGACAATTGGTCCTTTACGGTCAATCCAACGTTGAGAAAATTGTTCATGTAGGTAGTCCCTAACATGTAAACCTCAGTGTAATGGTGCGCCGTCTTGTTGGAAGTAAACGTTGGGCCGCCAATGTTCAATTTGTGGTACCGCATATCCCTGTTACATGTCTAGATAACTAACGCTATTAACTATTGGTTTGATGAAGAAGAATGATCCGATGACTTCATAAGCAGTCAATGCACACCAAACGTTAATTTTCGGGCTATAACGTTGATTTTTCGAGCGGTGTGAGGGTTCTCGCAACCCAAACTCCGACAAATTATAACGTTAATATGACCAGAAACATGAAGGTAGCTTCGTCAGAGAAGATTAGTTTTTTTAAAAAAAGGGCATTATCTTCGTTCACTTTAAACTGGCACTAAAGTTCACAGACTCTTTATTGAGAGGATCACGGCCATATTCTAAACGAAAACGTCTAAGAACAGTTAGTAATAACAGATCCGCTTTCATGAAAACATAGCACGCACATTGCTTTTTCCTGCAAGATTGAAGATCTCCGGTTTCGTAACATCGCGCCAGTTTGTTCATTCAAGGTCATTAGTAACTCATGTACCTACACTAATGTTTGAAAAAAAAATGGATGCGTGCTATACTGCTTCGTTGATTTTTTTTTATTAAACTCTAAAATGCGCTGAATAATTTATTTTCTCCCTGTATTTTATACGAAAAAGGATTTATCACGTATTTCAACCCCTCAAATGATATATATATATATATATATATATATGAGTAGATCTTTGTGATTAGGGATTATTTTAATTACGTTTTACATTAAATAACAAAATATAGATCGGTCAAAACGTATTCATACCGTCTTACATGATATCAAGAATTAGAAATATAATGTAAACAAGACTAATCATTCTAAATGTAAAAATTAGCCCCCATAAATGATAAACTTAACGTACTAATAAAAGAGCGGAATTGATAAACTTATTTTTTAATCCAATTTAACTTTACCTCAAGTGGAAGGTCATTATTCTATAAGAGGATATTTTATTCTCAAGGGAAAGGAGTAAACTCTTTAAAAAGGAGTGATAAATTTGTGACAAAAGGTAAAGGTTGTTGCATCATTAAACAGTTTAAAGTAATTTATAATCTTTTCCTAATGAAGTGTAGATTATACTACGCTATATTAATAGCACAATATTTTATTATCCATTAGGAATGAACAAAAAGGTAGATTTCACATTAAACACGGTATAAACAATTTAGTAATCAATATTTTTCAACACGGATATGTTATAAATGTTTTGATATTAACTGATCGTAACAATAGATCGAAATCTTTTTATAGAGATCGATTCACATACGTACATACGTATACATTTTTTTAAGAGTCCTTTTAAATGTAATGAAAAATAAAATTTCATTTTAAAAAGAAAGGGGGAAAATGAATCGGTAAGCAATTAAAAGAACGTAACCAATAAATTAACACGAACAATAAAACGCCCACCTGAATAGGCTATAAACTGTATAGGTGGTAATAATGGGTACAACAAAAGGAACCCGGAACTAATTCAAAGAAATTAATAACAATACTAAAAATAATAATCATAATAACAGTAAATATAATTTCAATGACAAAATTAAATAATTACGCATAATTAAAAGAAACAAATTACTTTCAGATAAAATTGCAAACATAATAATAAATGGCTTAAATAATAAAGCGGAATTTTAAAGTTTTATTTCATTATTAAATAAATGTAAAATTCACGAATTAGGTCGTAATAATTTCAAAGGAGAATATTAAGTGGTTCTACATATAAATTGGAATACAATACAATAACAAAATAATCTGAAGTATTTAACAAAAAAAAAAAAATTCTTTATCTTCAATGTTTGATAAATACAGGAAATAAAGTGTTTGTTAATTATAATTAATAAAAGAAGCCTCAAACTTAAAAATTAATTTAGCATCTGAAAACAACGCATGTTTCTCAAATCAATATATTTTATTATTTCAAGATATAGGCTGCTAAGATCATCGGCTAAATATTGCCAATATTGCGGAAAAAAAAACCATTAACGGGTAACGGTTTATTAAATATATCTACAAAAATATTTATAATTTATTGTTTATTTATATCTTGGTGGTGTTTT
>JAAAKQ030161071.1:1185-12720 GCA_010016005.3 Zanna intricata | reverse complement strand
ACACACGCTACAATTCATTCATCTCATCCTCTGAAGATATAACCTAACGGTGGTTCCGGAGGTAAAACAAAACAAAACAAAAAAAAAAAAAAAAAAAACTAAAATTTTGCTATTTTCATAAAATATTGACTTTAAATTACAGTAAAGATAAATTTAAAACATAGAATTACATTTTCAAATTTAAAGAAAAGGGATGAGTAAATTGATATACGTAACCATTTAATGTTTTTATTTTTCCCATTTACATGAAACCATGTTTTTTTTTATTTATTTTTATTTCATTTATTTTAATCTTTCTCCTCAAAAAATAGTTAGTTAAACATTAATCAAATAAGTATAATTTTTTTAATTAGTGTAATAAAATACTAATTTAATGATTTAATAATAAATAAAAAAATGGTATAATGTATAATTAATTTGGTATTGGTGGAGAAAAAAATTATTTACCAACTTTTTCCCTGGAAAATGGGGAGGTTGACACATATTCAAGCAAATACAGCAATTTATAAATTACAAATCTACTTATAAATGTCCCCTTTTTATTACACACTAATATATTATTTCTACTGTAGGGAAAAATGTTCAAATTATGTTTTTAGTAATATACTCACACTATTGTGATTGGTTATTAGTAATGTTACATGTTATTAGATATATTCACATTAACATTTTTCTTAATATTAAAAAATTTTACGTAATTTTATAAACATAGAGATGAAATTCAGTTGTTTTTCATTGGTTTTTTTTTTTGTTAAGTAAACACTAACATTTGACGCTTTATAAATTGTCTTTTATATTTATAAATACAGTTATTTTGTGTTGTTGTGTTTATAAATGTGTTTTGTGTGATATAATGTTTAGTCAAGTGGGTTTGAAAGGCATGCATTTTCTATCGCTTGTATCTGGGATGCAAGATTGTTAGTGGGATTATTTACACGTTTTAACCATTTGCACTGAAATGTAACAAGCCTCTACATTATAAAGTGTCTTCATATAATACTTGATTTATAATTTTCACTTTACCACTATTTTCTTCAAGAAGTTAAGACATAAGAACAGTACAGCATGTAAAAAATGTTTTTTTTTTTATGTATTCTTGAATCCATAGATATTGCATTCAAAGCTGTATAAAAATTATAATTCCCTTTTAAACTAAAACAACGTGATGTTTGTTTACTCAAAAAGTGTGTACACTACAGAATCAGTCTGTCTGTCTAGCCTTTGTTTCAACAATTTCTGTGGATTTCCAAGATGAATTAAATTCACCCAAAATTTTCTAGTTTCTTGTAAAATATAATATAAATAATAATCTGTAGTTTATGAAAAAAACATTTTTACTACTCACCACTGAAGGATTGGTAACTGATTAGATTATTTACTTAAATTTGAAATAACTATTCTTAGTTTGAAATTATATTTGTTCGATTACTTTTTTTTTTACAACAAAATATTATTTGTCATCTACAGAACTTTAAAAATATTTTAAATTGGAAAGTTAATTGTTGTTAATACTTGAATTAAGTCAATGGTTTCTTTATCAATTAACATTGTTCTTGTTATTATAAAAAAAATAAGGTGGATTATTTATGATTAATTTATATGTATAAAACAAAGTACTTGGAGAATAGTTAAAAAAAAAAAAATTTGTTGTGTATTAAACCATATCTTTTTATGCTAAAAGGAATGTACATGGGTAAAGAGTTATTTTAGTATTAAATAAATACAATGGTAAATAAATATAAGCTATTTATTGTTGTGTTGGCTCTATCGAAATACATTGAGATACATTACTGTTGTTTTGTATTTCTGAAAATAAAAGAATGAGCTTTGACAATATTAACTGAAAAACATAAAAATTGCTCTGTATGACTGTTTTACTAAATATGTGTATTTCTTTCTTACAGTTTTCGCAAGATATTTAGTGAGACGAATGTTACGTTTCTTGGAAATAGTCCAAAACGAAGTCTTTCATCTTTATCCAAAATGGCCCTTTCTGGTGGCACATCTGTGGATGCTTCACTCTGAAGACATAAAGCCAACATTTCTTCAGATAATTGTAGATAGCTGTGGAAATTTGGACACATTTCTATCACCAAGTATAATAACCACTTACCCTATAGCTGAGAAAGTACGTTTAAAATCAACATTAAAATATTACGGTGCAGGTTCTAGTTTATTATATATTGTAATAAGTTTATTGTTTTATGTTTTATATAATTATTACTAGATATTTTTATTTTTATTTTACTTATTACTGTGATATTAATGCATTCCATGCATTTATTTGTTTTTCTTGGTTTTTTTAAATTCATATTGACTATAGTTATCAGTTTCTATTAGTATTAAAATATTTAATACTCACACAGTATTAAAGTTAATTAAGTGAATTTACAAGCAGTAAAATTTTTGTACCTTTACTCAAAGTAGCTAAAAGGTTTTAATTATTCAGTTGCCTTTTTATTATTAATCATTAGCAGTTTCCATATCATTGTTGAGTCATGTATTTTCTAATCCATTTTATTGAAATATTGGCAAATTTATATATTTAAAATTAGTAGGTGTCTGAAAATTTACATGGAAGTCTAACTCTGTGTCATAGAACTAGATTTTTGTTCTGTAAGAGAATCCTCATTCTCCTTAAACTGAAGTATTTGATAGGATTATGTTCAAAGTATAAATTGTTTTAATCTCTGACTAATAAGTTGATTATTTAGTGTCCTCAGAATATTATTAAATGACCAAATATAAAATACAAATCAACTATTGGCATTTAAAAAAAAACTGAAAAAAAAATTAAATCAAGTTGATTGCCTTCAAAAAAATTATTTTTTCACCACAACTGCTATAGTCATCATCTACTGATAAACAGCAGTAGCAGTTTCCAAAGGGAAACTAAACTTGACATTGTTTATCTATGGTGATCTATGAGAATCAGTCCAACATAAATCCACTTGGTTGGTCTAGTAGTGAACTCGCCATTGCAAATTAGCTCATTTCGAAGTCGAGAGTTCTATGGTTCAAATCCTAATAAAGGCAGTTACTTTTATACAAATTTGATTACTAGATCATGGATACCGCTATCCTTTGGTGGTTGAATTTTAATTAACTACCCATCTCAGGTGGTCGTAGACTGTATAAAACTACACATCATTTACATTCATACGTATCATCCTCATTCATCCTCTGAAGTAATATCTTATGGTAGTTCCGGAGGCTAAGCAGAAAAGGACAGTCAGTCTAGTATTTTCCATTCTACATGCTTGTGAACACTACTGGTATCCTAAAGATTTTTTGTAATATCTAACATAAAATATTAGATTACTTATAATTACAACTTATCCATTTATAAAAATGAATTAAAATAAAAGGAAAGATTTTTTTTGAAATAATAAAATTGGGTAAATTTTATAAAATAATAATGTTATAAAAAAATAACTTTACAAATAAAATATGTTATTTATAACATTTTTAAAATGATTCTATAATTAAATGTACAAACAGATTAATGATTGATTCTTTTATGTTTACTTATCTTTATAAATGTTATAAAATATTAACAATGGATCGGGACTGTAAGCTTTATCCTTACAATCTTACTGTTCTGCATCACCTGAAATATCTTGGAGTAAAATAATGGAAATTTAAGAGTGTAGAGAAAGGATAAAAATGTCAATAGTTGAAGCAACACTACTAAACCCATTGCTGTAGATTAACAAATTTAAATAATGCTGAGTGGAGTTAATTTTGATATATATATGTATATATATATATTACAATTTTTTAAGATAAATTTTAATTTTAAAATTAAACCCCATAATTTATATAACTACTAACTACATTTCTGATTAAAAACTTGCTTAAATATAAAAATAAATAATAAAGGAAGTTTATTAATATAAGGAAGTTTTAAAGAAATGCAGTTTACTGTGTATTGGATTATTTGCTCTTTTGTCAATTATGCTTTATTATAAGTAAAATTGTTCCTTGTGCCAATGTACTTTCTAAAATTTCCATTAGAGTGTAGAATTGCTAAATAATATTCTTTTATTTGCATCCAAACAGTTCTGCTTGATCATTGTCAGTATATATATATATATATATATATTGGATATAGGTAGGAAAAAATCAGTCATGTTAAGGTATGATAGACTCGCACAACTACTTCAACACAATTTTATATAGTATGGCTTGAAAATAGAAGTGTTAAAATGTGATGTCAGCAATTACTATTTTTTTCTTACTTTACACTTTTTAATTTTCCGTAATCACATTCCTTAATGAATGCAGGTGATAATGGAACTATCATATAACAAGGTGGTTGACATAATGTGTGCTGGTTTTTTTTTTTATTTGTTAAAATAAATTTGGTGGGTTAAAAAACTTTAAATAACTTTAGATACTTAAAGCTTTTATATAATAGTTAATAAAATTTATTACTCTATTATACTATACTATACACCTGCATAGAAATAATTGGTTTAGAAATTTGTTGCCATAGATATGCAACAGATATACAAATTTAGGATGAAAAAGCAAGTTCTGTTCAGACTAAAAAATATCATTAATTGTTATTCTAGGGGTCTTGGATCTCAATTTATTATTCATTTTACTGAATTATATTTGACCTTATCATTTTTACCTTTTATAAATAAAATCACTAATAACATTTTTTACATTTGTTAACAAATTGTAGACAATTTTTAACAAATTGTTGATCTAAAAATGTTTAATTTTCAAATTATTAATTCATATGTTATTCCAAAAATCTACTACATTTCATTTAATGTAAGTGTAGCATCCTTCCTACAATGAGTAATCTGTACCTGATTACTGCTCTGTTGTGGATTGATTGCCAGCCCAGGTTGTGGTGTTAATTAGAATTGAACGATTATAAGAATAAATAGCAGAACATGTTAGAGTGTATTTAGTGTTAAAATATAATTGGTTTGGCTGGGTCTCAAACCATATACTGCCTGTATAGGAAAACAGATGCTAACAAGTGTCACTTAGATTTTTATGACAAACAATTCTGTTTTTATGAATGTATATATATGCTTAGGGCTAAGGACCCAGTTTTATTCTTGGCATCTCAGCCAATTTGCTTATGCACAACTGCAGATAAGGAAACTGAGTCCTACCTTAATAATTAACAAGGATTCCTATGTTTTTTTTTTTTTAGGGTATTTGGGTATTGACTACTATGGTCATTAGCCCTTGTCCTAAGCTATAACTTTTTCACCTTGATGAAAAAAGCAAACAAGTCAAAAAATCGTCTTGTCAAGCAGATCATCCTGAAAACAGTCTTATATAGAACATTAAAATCTAAAAAGAACAAAAATGATAAAGTATATACGGCCATTGTCACTTAAAATACACTTCATTTATAATCCATTTCTGAAGTCATCAATCCATAAAAAAACATTTGAAATACAGACCTGAGTATAGAGTTTTTGAAAGGAAGTTATTTTGGGGAAAAAACTTTTTTCTCAGCATTCATTATTCCAACTAATGTTCAACCTTGCCCTAAATAACAGTGATTTATAACATCTTTTTTTTTCCATCTTTTTTATGAAAATAATATTACGATAATTTGTAATTAGATTCTTTGCTATATATTATAAGTGACATTAATATCATATTTTCTTTTTAAACAAAAAATGATACAAGAAATTATTAATAATGTGATAAGATAATATACAATTTCTGTGTAACGTTATCATTTTAATCACTTATAACAAAATCTGCCATATATATGTTCTTTATTGTCTTCATCAAAACCTTGCAGATAAGATGATTAGTACATAAATACTACTTGGATTTACCAATGTAGTTAATGAAATAAGTAGATCTTCCTTTTTATCCACTAACTTTTATAAAATGAATCGGCAAATTTTTATATATGATAATACTTTGTTTAATGTTGTGTAGCTTATGTATTGCATTAAATTGGCAATAATTATACCACATGTAACTGCATATACATATATATATATATAATCTAATCAAGGGACTGCTGTACTTTGTATATTTCTGTGAACACTTCAAAAATAATTTTCAGTATATATAGATACAGAATTTTCACATTATTATTCGTATCTTATCATGTGCCAGCTGCTTGATAGAAATCTATTGTGATAAAAATTTGTAATATTTTTAATAATAATTTTTGTGCCATTATGTTAAATTTTTTTTTTTTTTTATTGATTTGCATATAAGTGTTCTGTGCATATATATATATATATATATATATATTGCTTAAAAATAACTAGTTGTTATATTTAAAGTTTATTATTTTACTTTTATTATATGTTAAGTTATTAAAAAAATGTATTTTTGTAATTTGATGTATTAAAAAAAAAAAGTTTATACTTATTGTTTTTCAATTTATAATTGATGATTGGCATTCAGCTGAGAACTTGTTTTTGTAGATTGGTTTAACTAGAGTATAAGTAGGATTATATAGTTTGTTATATTTATTCTTGAAAATTTGTTTATTAGCATAATAATTAGATTTGTTAGTTACTATGGCTACACCAGGAAAATTTACATGGATTGTTATAGCTGATATTTGAGTTGGTTGTTGTATGGTTATAATGCACATTTATTAATTTACTTGAAAACTTAGACCAAGTATTTTGTCTATTTTTGGATTTGTTAGTGTAAAAATATGGACAATAAGAGAGACAAATTATTCATCTAACTTTTGCTATTATGTAATTTTTCCTGGCACAACTATATTATATATTAATGCTTAGAGGTCATTTGAAAATATTGTGATGAACTTGAGGTTGATTATTGAACTTGCAGTTCAAAGATGGTTAAATATTTTGTGATAGGGTGTATGATATTGAGGATGGAAGTTATTAGTATTTACATATCACTATCTGCACCAATAGTCTCATCAGTTTTTTTGTGATTTAGATATATGGCCAAAGGTACATGGAAAATAAACATATTTGTCAGTATCTGAATTATAAAAAAAGAAATGCAGAGTCATTCTCCGAAAGAACTTTAGGAATTTCTAGGGTGAGGAAGGTAAAATAACAGTTCCTAATCTTTTAAGACAAATTTTTTTTTTAGCTACATATGTTCTATTCCAGACAAATTGCACTTAACACTTATGCAGGTGCTTTGCAGGTCTGTAACTATTGTAATTAAAGCAATTTTAAATTAACAGTATAAGTTTTTTAAATTTCATTCTTTACCCTATCCCATACCCACTTTTTAGTACTAATCATGAGTAAAATCTACCTTTGTAATTTCTCATTTTTTCCATGCAAGTTTTTCAGGTAAATAAATTGTTACAGTAAGTTTAAGACTATTTTCAGCAAGATAAGGTTATTTACATGTAATTCAATTATTTTTATTTTTTTTAGCATTTAAAAATTGTGGTCTAAAGTTGTCTTCTAATTTTTTTTAATCAAACATATTTTTATGTTAATATAATTAATTAATGTGATCAGCTATATCTATTAAAAATTAAATAACTATAATGTAATTTACTTTTAACTTATTGGTTATAAAAATATTTGTATTTTAAAATCAATTTTACCTTAATCGTTTATACTACTTTGTTTATTAATTATTCAAAATTCAATGAAAATCTTAAAAAAATATATATACAAAAACTTTATCTCCATTGATTAAAATATTAACTTGAAATGCAAAGCAATTTATAATCAGACTGTAAAGTAAGTGTGTTCTAAAAAAAAAAAATTACAAATTTTAAAACTCCTTGTATATAATATAATACCTAAAAATAAGTGCTCAATATGTAAACTGTATAACATCTAAGTATTCTCTTTAATAAATAGTTGCATGCTTAGGGTTAAATTCTCTGAAAGTTCTTTGCTTAATAAGGAAGGGTCTTTTGCATAACAAGGATATAGATTGAATAATGGGGGTTATTATTTATTTGATAGGAGACTTCATTAACAGTGAAATGTTAAAAACTGTTACTACAATTGTAGACTAATGTTAAAAATGCAGTAAAATATTTTGCTACAATATTATGAGCTACATCATGTAATAACCATCAGGTTAATCCGACAATTATAATGAACAATGTGTCCTCAAACATATAGCAAAAATAGTGTATAGTTTTTCTGCTTGCTTCATTAAAAATTTAAAAAATTTTTGCACAGTAGAAGTTGCACAAATTTTTAATAAAGAGAGTTGTTTAAAACATAACATTGTATTAAAAGGAGAAGAGATCTCTAAAATTATCTAGTAATGTGTTATGATGTTTGTAAATGACCCCTAGCAATGTTTAAAAAATGGTTTGTGTTATAACAAATTCTCTAACATATTTTAGTGTTTTAATATAGGAATTCTTTTAACTGTGGGAGTTTATCAGCTTCTATCATAGGTATATGCATAGTTTCTTTATGTGTTTCCAGAATTAGTTTGTCACTGCAAATTAAACCATTAAATACTTAAAAACAGAAAAAATAACATGTCTGTTTTGTTTTATTCATTGGCCATCAGTATATGATGTTTACCTGAACTTCTCTCTTTTTCTTTTATTAGTATTCATCTCAGGACTGTTGTTTTATGAGGGTAGGTACAATACATGCAAACACAAAAAACTGCATTAAACTGAGATGTTTCTTTTTAATGAGTTAATTAATTACAAGTGAATTAGCCTTAAAAAGAATATTAAATATAGTGTTATAAAAAAAAGTTTATTTTTTTTCTCTGCTGTGTTGAAGGAATGTATGTATTGTATTGTTTCTCAACAGAAAGGGTTAATTAATTTGTTGTTTTATACTCTCTCTTAGTCTTCCTTATAGCTGTGACACTTGTATATACCACCAGGTATTAGAGTACTTCAAATTAGCTTTAAAAGAAGGCTAATTAAGTAATTTTGTTCTCTATAAACCTGATCCCTGTGATGTACATCAGTACAATTGGCTCAGCAAAGAAGGCATTGTGAGTGACTTCTCTTTTCAGTTTTATTGCAAATCCTGGTAGTATGGGATGCTTGTTATTTTTGAGATTGACTACGTTTTTTAGTGAGTTTCTTGTCTCAAACCGAATCACCAAAAACTATTCAATTACAGCACTTAACAATTAACATTTATCACCTAAAATAATATTTACGTATATGTAAATTAGGTTACTGATTGATAACATTATGGTATTTGTATATGTTAGATGATGAGATTTTTGATGTTGATTTTTTCTTTGTATCTGTAACTGCATTGGTATTAATGTTTGTTCAGAAATAATGAAAAATTTGTTTTTTATAATGTAAAGTTTGAAATTTAAAAGAAAAAATGTTTTTTAAAAAAAATATTAATTTCAACTCCTTGTTCAGCTCATTTCATTCAATAAATTTTTATTTTATGATTTATTAATTTTTATGTTATAGCTTATTTTTATATGCAGATTTAATTTAAATATCGCCCTTAGTTATTTAATTATTCTTGTAATATTGAAGGTTTTTAAGAAAACTAATTCATATGTCAACGAAATACCTCAAGTAACTTTGTAATTGTCCTTATATTCTTTTGTAATTTTTTAGTCACCATTTGTTTATATTATTCTATATATATCGTTGTGACCCTGTTTATACGATTTCTTGATTTGATGTTAGATTTTCACAATTTGTGTGGAATTTATAAAATAAAATGCAATGACTGTGACCAAATTTATATATGAAACACTACTAGATCTTTTAAAATCAGATTTCTTGAACATGTTAGACATTATAAAAATAAAAAAATTGATTTATCTAATGTTTCTGACCACCTTATTAGCAATAAACACTCTATTTCTGATATTCAAACGATTTGGTAATATTGGAAATCAAAAAATATAATATGAATAATAATAAAAATAAAAGTTAAACATTTTGGAGAAATTTTATATATATAAATATAAAAGGAAATTCAAATTGATCAACCTACAAACAGAATATGAAAATGATACACTCATAAAGGCTGCAATAGATGGCAGCACTTTTTAAATAATGATACTGTACATATGATCATGATAATGATAACTCAATTTAATTCAAATCCACGCAGTACTGTAAAATTGGCTGGCCAAGTTGCATATGCTTTTAATCATAGGTTATTTCTGTTATTTCTTTATCTATTTTAATTTTAAAATAAAAATTAGAAAATTTATATTCTCTTAATGGTTGAATGTATTCGAGTGTAAAATATAATTTGATACAAACAGTAAAATAGTTTACAGCTAAAGATGTGGGTTTCCATGAAAATGTTTTTTTTTTTAATTTCAAAAATTAAATAAAGTAAGTGTCATCTTATTTAATATACATTTCTGTACTTAGCTGGATCAATATAGTTTATAATTATATATTAGTACAGAGAAATATACATCTTGAAAAGATCGACTTTAAAAAATAAATATTTATGTGTGTGTGTTTAATAGTTTTAAAAAAATGTGATTATATCACAATAAACTAAACTTAATGGTACCAATATACATTTGAATTTTTATTAATCATACTTCTATAAACTGTAGTTTCTCTGTTTTTAGAAACATGATAAACCAAGACTAAATATCAGACTATCGATAAATTAGATAGGAACAGAGAGGCTGATGAGCATGATTGTGTGTACAGTACATTGTGCTTTACTACTGATTTCACTAATCCCAAGGATTGCTGTAATCGTGCAGCAGCAGAATGTATTATTGTTCTTTTGCAGAAAGAGCTATAGATTATTGTTAAGACCAATTGAACATTATGCTAACACAGCACACACTAAAAAAAATGTTGTTTACTGTATTTCCATTAAATTTTTTTTTTTTGTGTGTGTATATATATATCTATACATACACACATTTTATTAATATGTGTATACTATACAACTATAATGTCTTAATTTTAACATGTGTATACTTTTTCTGTTTGATTAAAGTTTGTTTGACTTACTCTAAATGCTGGCATTTTAATTGTACCTTCACAGTTATACTAGTTAATATTTCTTTGCATGTGACATTATGAAGTGAATTAAAACATTAGTTTTTAATTGTTTATTTAATTTAAAAAAGGATTATTAGTAAGCCTAATTTTGTATAAGCAAATTTTATTGAATTTAATAAAACATTCTTGTCTATTTGCAAAAACAGTGTACCGTTTTCTAAAAAATTAGATTGTCCCCTTATTATTATTATTAAAAAGAATATATCACAAAGTTCTCCTGGGACTTTCATAATCTATTCTACTCGTTAAAATAATAGAAAAGATTCACGTAAACATATGTCCTAAAATGCTTCATTTGCGAGTTACAGCTAGCAAAAGGATTTGCTTGGATTTCAGCTACCCTAGTGAAATGAAGTCATACTGAAATTTTTAGAACATTAATTAAGGGAAAAAATTAATAATTTCTTATTGGTTTTAACCTGAAAAATCTAATGAAACAGAAGCCATATCTGCACAAATTTTGAGAAATCTGGAGTGAAAAGTAAATTATGATAAAAAAACCATACTTTTATGTGACATACAATAACTTTGTTAAATTTAGAGAATTTAATTCTGAACAAAATGGTGAAAGATAAGTT
>JAAAKQ030161060.1:0-12720 GCA_010016005.3 Zanna intricata | reverse complement strand
TTATTTTAAAGACATGTTAGGGCCCTTTACACCCTAAAATATGACGAGCCTTACGGTGATTATTGATTAATTTAAAAATGTGACGAGTTTAATGACCACAGCAGTCAATGCCCATATAAAAACAAAAAAAAAAAAAAATAATTACAAAGAATGGAAGATATAAAGAAAAGCGCTAAAACTAAAGTATTTCAATCAAGAAGAAGCTTCATTAAATACATGTCTTCTAGTGTAAAATATATATTTGGAAATAATTTTTATTTTTTGGAAATTCTTTGTGCCTTTTTCAATGACGTATTGATTCCTGAAAACTCCAAAAAAATTTAAGAAGGCTTTTGAAATTTGGTACAACAGTAAATGAAATTGTGCTTATTTATAATTAAAAAAAAAAAATTAATTACAAAATAAAAAAATTTTAAATATTATTATTACCAAATAATTAGAGTTTAGGTTTTAATAAATATTTACAATTAAACATTTCAGCAATGAATATAACTAATAAAGAATAGCTATTTAAGATGATTTGTCCCGAGTTTTGTCCTTTAGTAAAGTCCATTGTTTATTATTTCAGAAATTTTATTTCATTGGTTTAAAGTAAAATCAAGAATAATTTTTTTTTTCTTATGATTACTTCCCATTTAATTTATTATTTTTTCTTATATTCTCTTACAATGCACTTTTAAAATAAATTTATTACGAAAGCGATACCAGTTTTTGTATGTAGAGTTGGCCAAGTTTAACAGTTAAGAGTTTGAGAGATTCTCTCCGTGCAGGCAAGACTAGATAGATAACGCGCTGGCTCCTTTTGCTAGAGAATGCCTTCACTGTCTTGCTTGTTTCAACCTTTAAACCCCCCCCCCCGCTTTCCACAACTCAATTGTCGCACACCGTACCACTACGTCTACCCATGTTCGAGGTACTTACTGAAACTTTCAACGGGAAACAAGAGCAAGAAGAAGGATTAAGTTTTCCTCCCTCGGGGTTGAGGCACAAGGTAACGCTAACCCTTCACACACCTTTACCCTTTTATCACTACTCTATATATGCCACAAAAGGCAGCATTATACGAAACCTGTCCAATTTCATATAAGAAAGCTTTATTCGCTGTTTCTTTTGTTTTTAACCGTTTTTTTTTTTTTTATTTCATGTAGTATTACCTTATACATAAATAATATTATAAAATTTACTACATTTTTATTTATTGTAAATGTATAATTTTTAACTCGAATATTATACATAATTGTCAGCTTCATGGATTATTTAATCTGTTCCAGTCCTCTAACAATCACCTGTTATGAAATTGCTATGCCGCATTTTTATCATTCAGCATCTGAATAATGTTTTACTTACGATTGTTGGGTTTAATTACTGATTTTATAAATATATATATTATATTATTATTTTTATATATATATATATATATTTTTTTTTTATTGTGACCAATGATTATGAAAATCAATCAACTTCACTCGTAATTCATTCTTACTACCAAATCAAATGAGCTATATAGCATGTTTATTATTCGGAAGAAATAAAAAAAAAGTATCTGCTGAAAATTTTCAGAAAATTTCAGAACAATGTTTCTCAATAATCGATCGATTCATACGATTTATTTATTATTAAGAATTCATATACTTTAATCACATACTATTAACGTTTATCTATTTTTAGATGCTACGAGGAATTTTTATTTCTTCAAATTAATAATTTGAATGAATGATTTTTCTCAATGAAGATTCATACAGAATATAGACATACGTTGTAAAATTCCTCATATAGTTTTTTATTTACGTTAATTATTCTCAAGTAACATATATTTTATTATAGTAATATACTCGTATATAATACATATTGAACATTCTCAAGCTACATCTCGATATTATGTTATTTTAATAATTCATTGATTTTGTTTGATATTTTGATTTCATTTTTATCATCCTTTCATAGTATTGGGTTTCTTAATATACATTCGAAGTAAGTAAGAACAAATAATCAACCAAATTTTTTTTTAAATGGTTACCATATTTTACGCTCGGTAACAATCCCTTTAACGTATTTCTTTCTACTCTGTTTCTTATTTTTTTTTAATTACAATGTTTTTCATTCTCGAATTTTATTAGAGATTTTTTTTTTTTTTACAGAAATTTATTATTTTAAAACAGTTAATATTTTAATAGATAATGATTTTTTTTTTTTTTAATGTGATGTAAAACAAAAATTTTTTTAAATAATCATATCGTTTAAAAACAGCTTCACTTAACCATATTCAAAAAACCTTCACCAGTTTTTCATCAGGATCTTCATCTCTGCCAAATAGATTTTATCGTAATCTCTCTTTGATCTGACTAGTATCTCGCTTCCGAGCAAGAGAGTGGGTACTGCCATTATTCTATAAAATTATAGCTGGATATCCTTTCCCGTAAAATTGTTCAAAGCTGCGTATGAATCGTCCGACATTTGAACTAAAATTGATTAATTAATAAGAAATATTACTGCCAAGATGTCATAAATTAGATACCTGCTACAACACTCTGTCGTATAATGCTATTTTACTTCTAACAGGTTCCCTTTTTGTTTTCTTTCTTTTTTTTTAAATTCACAACCTTCTTCTTTCAGGCCATAGTACCCGACCATTTTAAGTTTAAACAGCTCTCTCTGCAAATTATCTTCACTTCCTGCATTAAAATTATATCATCTGCAAACATCAAACAACCAACTGGCTGTTTTTTTTTAAAATCGCTTTTATTTTTTTTAAAAAAGGGGAAAAGTTATAGAAAGTTTTTAATGAGTAAGATATTATGTAAATTTCCTTTCACGTTTTTAACATGTGTGAAATTCATAAGGTAAAACAAAGCGTGCAGTTTTTTAAGAGTAGGTCAATCTCCTTTTATGTGAAAAGAGAAATTGTTAGACAGTTATTTAAAGATTGTTTAAATAGTCTGTTCTTGACGAACTGCTTTTCATTTAAATAATATTGTAAAATTTGGACACCAACATCAAATATTAGAGGAAAGGTGTGGTAATTTTGGATATATAATTTCTAACTGACGCTTTAGCTGATGTCGTACTGAGAGATTGAATTCTGTCAGAAGGTTGAATGTAGAGTGACAAGATCAAAAGTGTTAGGTCAGATATCTATAATGACGACACCTGTAACGTGACATCCACCGCGTTGGACCAGAACAAACATGCTAACGTTTTGTCTTTTTTCATAGCACAAAGTAATTATTGGGAATTTTTTTGTTGAATTTTAATTCTTTAGAGTCAGATATCTTATTAATATTTTCGTGTCATTTGTTAATGTAAAATTACATTTTTATTAATTGATAAATACTGACTTCAACTGTTAATATTGTTGTAGTTGTGCTTAAAAATGTTTTTAGTACTGTTTTCATCTTTTCAAACATTGTTTGAATAATATTATTTTACTAGTATACTGAAACTTACTATCCTTTTAGTTAATAGTATACAATAGAGTTACTATAATAGTATAATATATTGTAGTTATATGTAGTATATGTTTAGTTATAGTAAATGCTAGTTATATAATACGTTATAAGCATATACTGTAAACTACCACCGTATTTTAATGTTACCTACTAATATAGACAATGATCGTAATGTGTTGTTCCCAACTAAATTGCACAAATATTTCTTGCTTTTCACTGCCTGACTTATTCTTTCCTACATGTATACCTCATATAGAGCACCTGAGCCTTATTGACTTTCTGTGAGAGTGAATATGTTCATTATCAGCGATCAATATTTGAAAAGAATCTGTCACTTACAGAACATGACGATCTGCATTTCAGTGGTTCTTGTCATCCTGATATACGAGTATGTTAGGCGTACAGGTATATGTTAAACACAGTGGTAAAGGAATTGAGAAACTTATTACTCCTCATTTATTAAAGTAAATTACTTATTATAGTAAGCCAATGTGGGATGTTTGTTATTTTTATAATGGTTGTGCCGATTTTGGGAGTAACCTGGATGTCAGTTCACTTAAAACCTTTTTGATTGAGACAACTAACAGTGTTACACAAAGTAATTATATTTACGTAAGATATTTTTAATATGTTTCTTTTCCAAACATTTTTGAATAATAAGCCTTATTTTGATAATGTGATTTGATAATGTTCGTTGCCTTTCTATATAAGTAGGCCAATATGCCTTTCTATACCATTCTTCCGATTGCGATGAAACTTTGATTAGTTGTCGTGCGCACACCCGCAAAGGTTCCTGAATTAGTTTGGACCTGCTAGGTAGCGTTGGGGGTCAAGATATTTCGAAAATTTGAATTTATGGTCTGATTTGTATTATATCTAGAATATTTATTAGTTAAGTGAAAAGAAAGTTTTTGAAAAACTAAACCCGCTAGGTGGCACCGGTGTCGAGGTATTTTCGAAACAAACAAATAAATGTGCAAACAGACTTTCTTCTAAATATATAAAGGCAGTATTTGCATATGTGTCTGCTATAAAATAAAAACTACTGGATTGGTTTACGCGCAGGTTTTTTCAAAATGGTCCGCATCATCCGGAGAAAGCTTAAAGCTATTGAAATCCTCGAACTGACCAGTAGAAAGAAAGTTAGGGGTATTTTGAACCGACTACCGTGTTTAGTAAGTAGTTTGAATTAAATTCGATAGGCGTACTGTTTTGACAGTTGGATTTCTTTACATTCTATCTGTTACAAAGTGAACGGTTAAATCTTGTGAAATTCCGTAATATTTTGTAAGTTTCTTAATGTTCAGTACTAATTGTGATGATTTAGCAGCCGTATCAAACCTTTCAATTTGTTCTTTTACTCTATATATATATACTCAATTCTAGCAATAGCGAAGTATTACCGGGGCTGCTAGTTTTATATAAATACACTATTTAAAGCATTAACAAGCGAAATAGTAAGTTATTAACGTGAAAATTGTTTTTTTTTTTTTTTTTTTGCTCTTAATGTACAGAGTTAACATAAACTATTCAGCGCATTTTAGGGTTTAAAAGTATTATGGCGGACATTAAACTTTTTCAACCATTAGTGAAGGTACTAGTTACTGATGACTTTTTTTTTGTTTAAATTCCGGAACCACTGTTGAGGTATATCTTGAGAGGATGAGATGAATGAATTATAGCCGTGTGAAAAATTCCATGCCTGATCGGAATTCGAAACCGGACCTACAGATGAAAGGCCGAGACTTGAATGAATTTGATGATTTTGAATTAAAATCCCGATGCAATGTGATTGTATGTCAGTTGAGCTACCGTCCACTTAATACGGTGTCATGAAAGCAGTGGACGTTTTCCATTGTTATTAATTAATAATATTAATATTGCGAGTGGAATTTTCGTTTAAGAGTACGTTCGTGATCATTCTAATAAAGACTATTAAACGTTGGTATCAGTAGTTTAAGGGTACAGGAAATGTAAGCAAAAAAGTGTGCTGGCAGATCTCCCGTCTTTAAGGAAGTTGTGGATCGACTAACAAAAACTTACCAGCAAAACTCGGATAAATTTACTCGTCATATGAGTTTAGAGCTGGGAATTTCGCAATTGACAATTGTGAAGGTTCTACATAAGCGGGTAAAGCTTCATGCATACAAACTTTAGTTGATACATGCAATTGAACGTGACGATAAACCATGTCGTTATAATTTTTCCGGGGATATTCATGATCAACTAAACGAAACGAAGTTATTGCGTTTTTATAAAAAGTAATCGTCTCTGACAAAACTACCTTCCATGTTTCTAGTCACGTCAACCATTAAACTGTCGGATTTCGGATCGAGAGAACCCTTATACCGTTCGAAAAACACAACGTAATAACCCGAAAATTAACGTTTGGTGTAGGATGACTTCTTAATGATCGGATCATTGTTCGTTTAGCCAACGGTTATTACCGCTAGTTATCTAGACATGTTGCAAGAGTATGCTATACCATAGACTGAACATCAAAACCCCAGGTTTACTTCCAAAAAGATGGCGCATCAACACATTGGAGTTTTAGTTGTTGGGAACAACCTATATGGATAATTTAACTGGTAAACACTGGTTTGTCTGTGATGGACCAATTCCCTGGTCATCTCTCGATCCCCTGACGTTACGCTACTTGATTTTTTTTTTTGGGGTACATCCTGTCAAAGACAGGATATATCCCATATTTCAAAGGATATATAAAAGAGAGATATTCTTCGCAATGTGTGTCATGAAATTGAATATCGTCTACACGCTACAAAAGATATGGACCGTGGTTAAAGTTAAGTGTTGTAAATAAAACTTTTTGAAATGCCCTGTTCAGCAATAAAACATGCATGGTAAATATTTTGCTTCTTTTTTATATAACACCTAAAATTCACTGAATAATTTATGATAGGACTATTTAATTAAGAATGATACAAACACCATGTTGGAAAAAGAATACGATTTGGGTTTTTTGTCATTAGTGAAATTAAAGGCATTAAGATTTAAAAGGCGTCCTAGGATGAAAGTGATATCATCCAATGTGGCGCAGGTTCAGGGCTGTTTCATGTTTTTACTGATACAAGAATTGTATGAAATAAATGTTTTTAAATTGATCAAGAGGCTTATCCAACATATTCTTTTTAACGTCTGAAATGCTACTTTTAGCTTTCACTGTAATATTTCAGTACACATGTAAAAGAATTATAGCGAAAAGTTATATATTTTTTTATATACAAATGTTTTTCACTCTAAGATATAAAAAATCTGAAGTAGGGGAGAAAGTCTAAATACTTGCTCAGATGGAAGGGAGCAAGCTAAGCTCACCGCTCTCCGTCACCGGCCCGGACGGAGACGCTCTCCGAAGTCCGGGCAGGACCCGCAATTAAGCATAACTTAGCCCTGGGGCGGCAGTTCCGATAAATGAATCGGATCATCTACTCATACCTTCACCCTCTTGATTCTTGTGACTCAAAGATCTCCTATCGCTTCCTCCAGACCAGAGAGATCGGTGAGTCCTCGTACTTCATCATGCCAGCCCATCCCTGCAAGCAAGGACGGACTACAACTCCACAGAAGGCTTTCCCCTCCCTCCGGATCCATTTCACTGTCATCCAAAGCATTGTTCCTCTTCCTCCTCTTTTTTCTGAATTACGTTGATGATCCACGTGCGAGTTTTTTCCCCAACCCTCCTGACTTACCAACATCGTCGTCATTACGTCCTCGGGGGGTTTCTTCCCTCACATCCAGCTCACGCTGGATAAAGAAATCAAAGTGGCCGTACGTCTTTAAAATAAAATTATGATTGTTATTTGGTTAGCGGTTAGAAATCTTTTTGAAATCAAAACGTTCGAAGGCTTCCTCTAACAGTACAATAAACTATTGGATTAGGTAAATTTTACTACAGGTTTATAAATAAAAAAGAACCTATTTCGCGGTAGTGGACGATCAGATATTTAAAACAAAATATATGCACGTTAAACATTCGTGAAAAGTTATGCCATATTTACTGCTCTATTCTGACCTTTTCAAAGTCAATCCAGATTAAATCATACTCCGTCACTAAAATTTATACTTATTATTAATTTTATAAAAATAAAATAAATAATGAGTATATAATAAGTCATATGTAATAAGTCATAATTTTCAGAAATGAAGAATTTTTTCTGCAGACACCATTAAATACAAAAAAATATTTCTAAAATGATGTTTTTTAAAAAATTGAAGTGTATAAATTAATTGTGAATAATAGCATATACATTTTGAAGTCATAAGCGCTGTTCATTGTGGTAGAGTTACCTGATTTATATTTCTTCTTATTTAAGAAAATTTCATTAATAAAATACCGAAATGGAACACAATTCATTCTCTACTGTTGTTTAAGGAAAGAAACACCAGTTTGATAAGTATATATTCTTCAACTTATTGAAAAATGCCAAATGAAGTTTTAGAGTTAATATTTTTTTTAATCTTTCATATATTTAACTGATTTATCTTTCTATAAATAAGCGTACAATAAATACAAACATTAGAAATCAGAATATTAGAATTATTGTATTAGAATAAATACAAATATTAGAAATATTTTTTGTTCCCCAATCAAAGAAATAATTGATGATGAAATTACATTAGTTTACGTACAATAAATAACTTTTTCAGGAATTATTTTTATTAAAATTGCTTTTAAGAATGAGTGTAATGATGCGAATATTTTACCCGTCTGTAAGTAATATTCCCTTATTTGTTGCAATTTTAATAGATCATACCCATATTATTTTAGAATACCCATAATTTGACAGGAATAATAATAGCACTCATTTTGAATATAGAATTTTTTAATTTTCTCGTTGCGCGACTGACCAACCGAATATTTAATTGTGTTATTTGTATTATTATGTATTTTTGTTTTATATAGGTGTATACATTATACACCTATACGTCTTATAGATTTAAGTCTTATTTTTTTTGGTTCATATTTTAAGACTTATTATTTTATATAAATTTATATCATCTAATCCCGATTTCTCTAGTTAATCGCATATATTATGTAAACTGTTTGCTTGTAATATATGTTAAGTTTTCACGGTTGCATTATGATATTACTTTTAGTATTGATAATATTTCTTCTTGCTCATTTAAAATTTAATATGAGAGACTATGTATTCATTTTTATATACATTAAACAGAATTTATCCAAATTTTTTTTCTGCAGATACCATTGAATAGAAAAACATATTTCTAAAATGATGATTTGTAATAAATTTAAGTTCATAAATTAAAGATTTCCTAACGAAATTTTAATTAAGGCAAATAAAAAAACTTTCCGTCGGTAAATTTTAATTTTCATAAAGTATTCTGTTTAAAAAAGAACTCGATTCTTTTATAACAAAAATATCGAAAAAAGTAAACCATGAGTAAGAAGTTGAAAAAAGGAAAGTACATAAATTAAACAAAAGAGTGGGACAACCAAATAAAAGAGTTTAAGAGTTTGGATGAGATTAAACAGAAGAGTTTTTTGTAGTACTACAGTTAAAATATCTTATTCAGTAGTAAGTTTAGACTTGAACTACTAGCCGTGAGAATTGTGAATAACAGTATATACATTTTGAAGTCATAAGCGCTGTTCATTGCAGTAGAGTAACCTTATTTTTATTTCTTCTCTTATTGTTGGAATATTTACTGACTTTATAAATAAAAAAAAGTAATGAAATTTGAAGTAAAGGACTGTTTAAGTACATTTTTAATCTTCAGAACTATGTCGGAATATTATATAATTTATCTGTTTGCTTGTTTACTTAGAATTCTATTGTTAAAAATTAAATCTTCAAAATGAAAAAAATATTCCCTTTTCATGGCGATCATTTATTTATTAAATAAGAAATTAGTCTTTGACAAATCAGCTTATGCATAATGAAATAAAACAAACATAATTTTTTTATTTTACATTGTGACACTTGAACATGTGGTATTTAACTAATTATTTGACCTTAAAATCGATTTTGTTTATCATCGAACTGTATAGTGTAATAATATACGCTATTGTACTAATTTAAAATATAAATATATGCCGTAATTGTATTTTAAAGGGATTAACAGGGTCTACCTTTACCAACACGGTATTATAGCAAATAGATTTATTCGAAAATTTCGGAGTTTTCTAACAAAATTTGTGAAGTTTAATTTTTTGTAATTTATGACATTAGATCACAAAAATGGAATCATTTGGCTTTTCTGGTTATGTATGTATTATGTGGTTTTAAATTAAATCAGTAAAAATAATCATTTCTTTTTTCTACTTTTTTAAGCATTGATATTTTCATAAGTTTTTAAGAAAAGTAGAGTTACCTTAGAGTAGAGTTTAATATTGTATTTTTTTTAGATAAGATTTCAATTAAACATTTTTAAAGCCTTCAAAAGATTTTAAATTTAAAGAAATAGATAAATACATTTTATAGAGTTGAAGTTAATTTTTGTACATTTTACAATATTTATTTGTTTTGTTTTACAAAAAATTTATTTTAAGTGAATATAATTTCAATAGTAACAACTTAGGTTATTTATATTAAAACGTGTTTTTATAATTTTTAAAATCAGTATTGAACATGAGCAGAAAGCAAAGAAATATTTTAATTTCGTCAGTTATGTGGTTAGTATAATTTTATATTTTTACAATTTAAGACTAATTAGTTTATTTAAGAAATTAGCAATGATAATTCTATATCAGTAATTGTTGGAAGATGGACTAAACCGCATCGGTTTCTTTAACGATATTGGTTATTGTCATGGCAACAATCTACGACCACCGTTCAGTTTAGAAAGGTTGAACAATTACTTATTTAGCCTACCGGGCTGGTCTGGTGGTTAACGCGACATTACAAATCAGCTGATTTCAAATTTGAGAGTTGAAGGTTCAAATCCAAGTAAAGGTTTTAAATTTTTATACGGATTTAAATACCATATCGTGGATACTGGTGTTCTTTGTTGGTTGGATTTCAATTAACCACACTTTTCAGGAGCGGTCGACCTGAGATTGCACAGGACTACACTTCATTCACATTCATACATATCATCCTATTACCTTACGGTAGTTTCGGAGGCTAAACAGAAAAAGAGAGAGGAGAGAGATAGATAGATAGATAGATAGATAGAGAGAGAGAGAGAGAGGAGGGAAAGAGCACTAGTACTAGTATCAATATTAGCTGCTGTACTTCTGCTACTTAATACCATATTTTGTAATTATACTAGAAGGTAGGTTATGTTGGGTAACCATTGTTTTTTTTTTACCTCCGGAACCACCGTTAAGGTATATCTTCAGAGGATGAGATGAATGAATTGTAGCGTGTGGGAAAAATGCCATGCCTGACCGGGATTTGAATCCGGAACCTCCGGATGAAAGGGGGGTAGGTAACCATTAATATCTTACGGCGACCTACCTTTGTTTTTTTGCTTTTGCTCTCTCCCAAGACTGTTCTTTTCTCAGCTTTTTCAGTTCAGCTGTTCCAGTTTATTATTACGACCTTATATATGATGCTAGATGTATTTTAATGAGAAAGGCGAGATGATGAAATGGTGTAAAATAATACCTCTTCCCGGGAATCAAACCGGAGATTAACTGATCTAAACACTGGCATAGTATTAATTACATATACTCCAGGCGGTCGGTATCATGGGTATAGAGGTACAGCTATACAGTTTCTATTATTTTTTTATTTTTTAATTTAACTGGATACGTCTTAAAACAACTTGCCAGTTTGATCATGTTTCTAAAATTATTTCTTATTATAAAGTATTAATTGCTGTAACTAGTAGATGCAAAAATGTTAATAAAATTTCAAGCTACCATGTTTTACATATTTCCCATCGAATCACTGTTTGAGTCTTCTATTTTAATTCACTACCGTTTTATAAATAGATTGAATATATTCTGAAGTATATTTCAAAACATCGGTTTTCCTTTTTATACAAGGATATTATGTTTCTGACAGTCTTTTAAGTTTTAAAATAAAAATAAAGTACTGTGATGTATCTTATTGATAAAAAAATATATTTAAAGTAAAAGAGAAATGCCTTTTTTTACGATGACACTAGAATTTTCTTTTTTTATTAAAAATGAAAGTTAAAATACATATATTTTGATAAAATAAGTAAAAATTTGTTGAAAATTATTAAATTTCACTTTATAATTAACGATCTTGAAAGTTTATTAAAACTTATAAAGCAAACAACTTCACATTTTTTTAGATTTGTTTTTTATATAATTAATTCAACCTATAATCTCGATGATGTAAGGAATATTAAATGTTATAATTCATTAAAAAGTGCCAAATCTTACTAGAATATAATTTGAAATCATCCAAATGAAAGTTCCAACTATCATTCTGTATCTTTAACAGAGGTAAGCTTTATTAAATAATTAAATAACATTTATTATTTCAATTTTTTATCAAAAGTTTACAAATTAAATGATTCAAAACTAATTACAATAAAAAATAAATAGGAAATTTTTATGTAAGATTTTTTGAAAAGGAGTTTTTTTTTAGTAAAAAATTAAATTTTTTTTTAACAAATTTAAAAAGAATAATAATAAATAGGAAATTTTTATGTAAGATCTTTAGAAAAGGAGTTATATATATATATATATATCCAAATAAAGACTTTTATATTCCAGTAATTATTTTTGATGTGCTTTAAGATCTTAATTGGATGTAGGATTAGAATAGCAATCAGGGAAGTAAATTAAATAATTTTTTAAATAAATATTTAATGTTTCTGTCAATAATAATAGTACGTTGATATGTGTAATGAGTTTTTTGTATTAGTAGAAATGAAATGAAATTTTAATATCCAAGTTTTGTTTCTCCAAAAAATACAGACACATTTACGTTAGATACTTAAAAATGTATATTTAACAAGACAACAATATTTAGAATTAGATACATTCATTTAAAAACCTGATAAATTTTATCAAACACAAATAAATCCATAAATACTGTTTTTTTGTAAATGAAGAAGATAATACATGAAAGGAAGGTCTTTGAAGGTTTGTGCTGTAATCAAAGAAAAAAACATTGGGTTTTATACCGTATATCTATATAATTGTTAGTTTACTCTATACTTAATAGAAAAAAAGTATAAATTAAAGAATTTTTTTCATTCGTCTTCATCATTTGACTGGTTTGATGCAGCTCTCAAAGATTTCCTATCTAGTGCCAGTCGTTTCATTTCGGTATACCTCCTACATCCTACATCCCTAACAATTTGTTTTACA
>JAAAKQ030161037.1:0-30646 GCA_010016005.3 Zanna intricata | reverse complement strand
ACCATTTTGTCTTTTACCCCAGATTGTGTATTAATATAATGTATAATGCACAATCTACACATTAGCAATAGAACATAAGTAATAGTCGATAAATAAAAATAAAATTTCATTCAAAATTAAATTTATACTTGGGTAAATATTGGAACGGTAAAAATATTTATTTCACGAATTTTTCAACTTTTATATTAAAGAAATTAAAATCAGCTTTGGATGGGATCTTATAGACCAATGAAGTTGCATGGGAATAAGTCTAATTTTAACCGGTAACCAGCCTCATTACACTAAACAATAGGAGAATCTACTTGTTTTATAAACTCATTAAACGTACTTAAAAGCAAATTGTAGATACTGTAGTCGAAATATTGTATTGTAGATTTTGTATTATATTTCAAAGTTTTTAAATATAAAATACAATCTAATTTAGCGTATTTATTAATTAAGCGTGTTAATTAATTAATCAATTAAATATATTAATTGTACCGTCTATCTTAACCGAAAATTGAAATACTTTTGGTAAATTTTGTACCAAAAATTTATTTTCATAGATTCAAACATTATTACGCAGATTTTATTAAAGTGCAATAAAATTTTAATTTCGTATTCGCAATTGGTAAATGAAAAACAGCATCGCGTATGAATTATTTAGTATTAGACGATTTACATATAATTAATATGAATGAACGCCTGCTATTATGATGTGCTGAATTTATTATGGAATAGTACAATATTGTTAATTATTGGACGAGTGCCAAAATCAGTTAAGAACTCTAATCGATTTGCTTCTAAAACCCCTCCTATACAGCGCACTCTACACAAAGTGTAATTACATAAGAATGTATACATATTGCTTTTTATTAATATATTATTTATTGACGCCTGCAGGAAGTAAGGAAGTAGATCATAATTTATTAATAAATCTCATAAATAAGTGAGAGAGGTAGTATATAAACTGTACGGTCTTTAGATAGGTCGGATTATTTATCGGATTGACTTATCGCATTAGTAGCTTATATCGATTCATATTTTACCAGACCATCTCACCTTTAATATATATATTACAGTATATATATTACAGAGGATTGAGGATTTTTTTCTGTTAAAAAAAATTAAATAAACTATTCAATTTTATGGTTAACTGAACCCCTAGTGTAAACATAATATTTCTCATAAAAAGAAAATTTGTTCTTTTACAGAATCGTTTCCGATATTTCACAAGGCTGCGACGCACGATACAAAACTAACTATTAAGATTCGCTTTCTCTGAGAATTCTTACGTTCATATTATATGAAATTTCTGCGGTGAACGTAGAAGTAGGTATCACTCGTAATTTTGAACGTGCGTTATTTTTCTATCCCTTTGATATGGCAATATACAACGATATATTCGATTCCATGAAGAAGACGATTTCGCTTCTAACAAATTTTAAAAATTTTCTTTCTTTTTTTTCTGTTTAGCCTCCGGAATTACTGTAAGGTATTACTTCAGAGGATGATATGTATGAATGTGAATGAATTGTAATCTTGTACAATCTCAGGTCGACCACTCCTTGCCGGCCTCCGTGGCGGAGTGGTAGCGTCTCGGCCTTTCATCCGGAGGTCCTGGGTTCGAATCCCGGTCGGGCATGGCATTTTTCACACACGCTACAATTCATTCATCTCATCCTCTGAAGATATACTTAACTGTGGTTCCGGAGGTTAAACAAAAAAAAAAGGTCGACCACTCCTGATAAGTGTGGTTGATTGAAACCCAACCAACAAAGAACACCGGCATCCACGATCTATAATTCAAATCCGTATAAAAATAACTATTTTTACTAGATTTGAACCTTAGTAAAACTTTTCTTTAACATTAAATTTGGGTAATTAATTTTATTTCCTGATATTTTTTCACTTTCTAATTGTCCAACTCTGCAGCCATAAATTGTTACGTTTCAAAAAGAAAAATTAAAAATCTATTATTACTTCCTAATCTAAATTTTTAATTGTTAGGGATGTAAGATGTAGGAAGTATGCCGAAATGAAACGACTGGCACTAGATAGGGAATCTTGGAGAGCTGCATCAAACCAGTCAAATGACTGAAGACAAAAAAAAAAAATCTAAATTTATGTTTATTATTAATTTTTAAAAGTAAATTAGATTAGAGTACATTTTTTAAAATAAATTACAGTACGTATCGTTTATAATTAATCGGATATAATGACATATCGGATATAGTAACGAAAAACTTGTCTCTTGGTTGGTTTTGTATACTCTTTAATACACAAATGCAAATGTATGTTATTTATAATTACAACGGTTGTAGTGAAATATCGGTTATTATGACTTATTTTTCTACTGCAATGCAATATTTTTTCGCTTATAATGACGGGCGGAAGTTAATCGTTATTATCAGAAATATTTTAATGGTTAAAATGAGTCACCTTTTCCTTTTTACCGTAAACTGAAGCAGCCACATTTAGTTCTTTTTTATCTTTTGTTGTGAGCATATCACATGGTGAGGGGGTGCATTATTTTTTATTTTCGTATCCTGTGTAATTCATATAATAGTGATTTAATTACGACTTCGCGAAAAATATTCACGATAGAAGAAAAGGTTAGAGAATGATGAAACTAATAAGGACACATTGCCCAAGAATTGGGCGTAGGTTATTCGACTATATCGGCGATATGGAAGATCCGTAAAAAATTTGAAACTAATTTATGAAATCAAAATAAATACGGCCTAGTCAACATAATGATGTAGATCAAGCTCTGTTAAAATGGTTTAAATACCATAGGGCTAGCGATATTCCTATTAGCGGTCCTATATTGCAAAATAACGCAAACGATTTTTCTGAAAAATTCGGTAAACCACGTAAAATAACTTCAGCTTGGATACGACGGTTCCGTCAGCGTCACAATATTGTGTGCGAGGCCGCAGAAGCTTTAACCAGTGCGTCAGAAAAATGGCTAGAAAAAATTTTGCCAAAATTAAAAGTGGCTGCTGTTCCGACGAAAACATCTACAGTACTGATGAATCCGGTATTTTTTTTTAATTGACGCTAGAAAGAACCCTTCGGTTTGAAGGCGAAACGTGTTACGGGGATTTGAAAATTTTTTAACCTTATACTTTTATACTTCGGGATATATATATAAAACACGTAACGTCAAGTATGTTTCATGATTTATTTAATATTTATATTCTACATTATTCACGCATACAACCACGGTTTTTCAAAACAGAAATTTGTCTCCAGATCAATTTTCAAATTAAGCATTCTTTTTTTAATTACAAAAAAGATTATTTATGACTCTATGTGCGGACTATTTTTTCGGATTAACTTTCATTCGATAAATTGCCTACTATATAAAGTTTCCTTTTTATTTCAATATAAGATATTTTTATAAATTCTTCATGAGACTCTATGGACACCATCTTAAACTCTATGCAATAAATGAAATCAAAAAATATCCCGTCAAGTATTTTTCATGATTTATAGAAAACGTATATTGAACACTGTTCACGCATAAAACCATGCTTTTCCAAAACAGAAATTTTCTCCGAATTTATTTTCAAAACTAGTGTTTATTCGTTTTTCAGGAGCAAGTATGACTTGATCTACAAGGAACACTATGGGAAATTACATCTTCAACTGTATGCAAAAAATGAAATCAAAACCCATTCGGTCAAACTTAAACTTTAGTTCGATCATTTTCTACTACATGAAATTTCTTTATATTTCAATATAAGACTTTTTTTTCTGTAAATCATTTTTATACTAGATCTCAACGAAAGAGATGTGAAGAACAAAATACGTCACAGCTTATTTTTAAATATTAAATAATATTCTTGATATTGTTTCATATCTTACTGAATTTATCACGTAGAATTAGTTACAGGACAAAAAAAGTATGTCTCGTATTAAAATGATTCGATATAGAAAAAAAAGGAATCGATCGAGTAACCCACATCATTACTCGATTTATTTTCAATCGAAAACACAAAGGACTTTAACCATATTTGGCTGGTCCTTAGACTTTACGGATCAGTATGGTCAAAGTCACGTGTGTTTTCGAATAAAATAAATAAAACGATGCGGGTTATTTAGTCAGGTACAGTTCTGGAACCTGTAAAACATTTACACCATTCTTATAGAATGGCAGAAGTAATCGTAATTTTATTTATGCTTCCTTTCTTATCTGCATTCTTTTGTATTTTTTTAACGCATTTCGAAACCACTCCATTTTCAAAACTTATTATACTGATATTTCATATCTCTGTTAATCTTTATGTAGCGTTTAGTCAACGCCCCTCTCCCTATATTTGATATCATACCTTACCTCCAATGCCTCCTGGTATTGTTTTCGGTGTTCTTACCACCGAAAACAACAGCAGTCTTACAGTCCTTAGGTCGAGAAGCGTGATCAAGTTGGTAAAAGTCCACTACAAAAAACACCTAATTTTACAAATGATACAGGATTTAGATAAAAAAAAGGAAACAAAAAATAACTATTCTGCATGCTATAATTACGCGTATGACACATAGATCATGGAATGAGGTTTCTCCGCTGACTATAAAAAAATTGCTTTCGACATGCAGAATTTTTACCACAGGTTGGCGAAGTTATTGACGTCGCATGCGAAGAAGAATCTTTAGCGGAATGAGGCGATAGTCTGCAAAACCAATCGTTGTCAAATGCATTGTTGAAGATTGTCAGAGATTGACAAAGATTTAGAAATGCATGAAACTGTAACAGATGATGATGTAGTGGCTTCAATACTAGCAGAAATAGACAGGGACGTAGGTAATGACAACGAAGGTAACGATGAAGACATCTATCCGCTAAATCTTCCAGAAGTTCAGAAATTGCTAATAAAGAAACAAAGAGTGTTTGTTTTGATTTAGAAAAGAGACTTAAAAAACTGTATTACAACACAAAATGTTTGAAACAAAGTAAAATAATCGACTTTTTGCAGAAAAAGTAATTTTTACAATTTTTCCCTACCTTTTTTTATTCTACCGTACTTGTATTTATTATCGCATATCTTCGTTTTTTTTTTTAATTATTTTATTTCAGAAATAAATTATTGTTATTATTTTACTGTATTACAACACCCGTGTAGATAGGATATTAAAGTAGTACCACTAAGCTACCTTAAAATCGGATCGTCGGTTCCTTGGAGGAGGTCATTGTAAACGATATCTAGTGTATTTATTTTTATGCTAACCTGTCTTTATGGCTTATTTTTCTAATCCGAGTAATATTTTATATTTCTTTAAGCATTTTTAAAAACCGTTATAAAAAGTAAAAAATAATGTTTTTCAATCTTTAAAATTTTGAATTTACTATTCGGTACCTAATTAAAGCAACTTCTTACGGACTATCAATTTGAAATAAACTTCAAAATTCACAATTTAAAGAATAACTGAAAATTTGTATTTGCGTCTTAGTTTTTAAAATGGGTTTTTAATTTTTTAGTTTTACTTTTACTTAATTTATGCGTACTGCTACCGAAAATAAAAGTTTAGTATGCAAAGATATAGGCGAGAGGCCGGTGTCTAGATAAAATGAGAAAGGAAATTTAGAGAAACAACGTAAAGATACATCTAATGAGGGTAAGCTCTTTGGAGTACGTAAGTATTATCTACTTACACCTATTTTTCAAGTTTTTTTTTATGTTAAATTATTGTGCCAATGACACAATAAGTCTACAACTAAATATTATTACAGTAAAACAATTCGACGGCATGCAATGATGACAAAAAATTCTCATAATCGTTTTAAGATCTTATTGCTTTTCTTTAACGTACAATGGTTCAACCGTGTCCTCAAATCTTCCAACCCTAATTAAATTCATTTCCCGTCATAATCACAACGGTAAAACTTTACACAGCAATTTAAGTCGGGTAACAATACAATATTCCATTGTTAATTTCACATATTTCTATATTTTATACATAATAAAAGGTAATCATCTTGAGTAAGGGAACTGAATCGATAAGATATAACTATCGATCCTATTGATTTTGACTGTCGATTCAATATAAGTTGATCAGGATCAGGTGGCTGTTGAAGCGGATTATAATATAACTAGTGTAAATTAACCTTCTAAAATTTATATTCGCTAATCATCTGATTTAGTTAAAAATAACTGGTATAATTTCTAATAATGAAAAATTTACGTTATAACATAATAAAATTGCATGTAAATAATTGTTTGTTTGCTAATTAATTAAAACACTATAACTTATTTGTTAGTTTATATACAATTAAAAAATAATTAAAAAAAAAAAAAAAAATTAGTGGCGATTTTAAAAGAAGAAGTGTTAAAAGTCATTGAATCTCTGCAGAGAGAAGAAAGCAACAGAATTATTTTGACATTCATAGACGTATTTGGGTCAAGTTATCCAGTAAAAAGTTACAACCGAAGGAACTTCATGTATAAAAATTATAAAAACAAAATTTTCAAATGAATTTTTTCTCAAAATGGGAACTTACTTATTTTTCTAAAATCGTTTAAAAATTAACTTTATTTCTGAGTTTGTATTTATTTTAATACGTCTATTAATCGATATAGTTTGTTATTTAATGGACGGCAACTACATTTATTTATATGAATTGTAAGTTACTTCTGTATTAATATATGTTGTAAATGTATGTATAAAATTCTTATAATATAGTTTTCCTCGAATTAAATTTATTTTCGATAGTTGCATTCACAATATAACCTAAAATATGCATATGACACAATTTATATTGTTGTATTAATCGATCATCAACTATTCTTGTTTATTACACAAATATTAGATAAAAGAAAAAAAATCTTGAATTTGATGAAGCTATTACTATTGTTTCAAATCTAAATGTAAATATACTAGCAGTTGGTAAATATTTCTAGAATAATAGTTCTCACAGTAGCTGCGACATCGAAAAATAAATAAAACGAAGATTACAGTAAAATACGAGCCCTTTCTAAAACTGTAAACTTATCTTCATTTGCACAATATTTTATATTTCCGCTAGGATTATCATAATTGATTTTAGTGTCATTTTCTTAGTATTGTCGCTCTTCCATAACCTTCACAGTTGATGAATTTCGGAGTACCTTCATTCTCAAACCTACTAGTTTTCCTGAATTGTGATCGTCGAATAAGTACCGAAAACTTATCATTAATAAATATAATCTACGCTTATTTATATTACCATCTGAAATAATAAAATATTATCTTTTGTAATTTATTTAAAAAAAAAAAAAAATCACAAGCAGTTTCAAGATACAAATACGGGTTCTCGGTTCATCGTTTAATGCTTTAAGAATGAGTAATGTCGACCGATATTCAGAAAATTAAAAATCTAAACTTATCCTTCCTTATGTTTCTATTTAAGAATTTTTGAACCTTTATTAAAATGAATTATCACTTAGTCTTGCATCAAACCGTACAGCAGAACTGTTTTAGACTCGCTAGACTAACTCATGAGTATCCGATTACTCGAAACAGATGGACCAGTTTGTGCTCGCTGCGATTACCAAATAACAGTGCACCACATCTTCATGGATTGTATATGTTATTCGGCATTGCGTTACAACAAATTTAAACTAGAGACTAACATGATAACTATTCTGGGGGATAATGAAGTTATGTTAAGTTTTACGATACCTTAGTACCGTCAGTTTTTATTCACATATTTGAATTACTGTATTTCAGCTATTTATGTCATTGTTGTCATAAATCAGATGGTGATTTTATTATCTTAAATATATAGCGTGATATATTTTTTGTGTTTATTTTAATCTTGGCATATGCTACAGGTTTTTTTAATTCAAAGATGTGTTTTTATTGTTTTTAAACATGTTTTTAATTAATTTTTAACATTTTGTTAAAAATTTAACATACATCGTGATCAGGCGATGATTACGCCTAAGCGATTTTTTGTCCAGAAAAGCCAAAAAAAAAAAATTCAACACACACTTCGACTTACGATAATTATTAAGTTTTGGTTATCGCAAAATTAGCTTATTTTCTATTTATTTATACGTTACAATATGATCACAATAAATTAAATAGTTGTTGGGAAAGGGATTTTTAGAAAAAAAAAATTATATTGATTCTCTTTATCATGAAAATCTCGTTATAACGGCGAAAACTCACCTTTTTTGTTATGTACCCATAAAGTGTTTAATAAGCAAATAGTAATAATACATAAAGAAAAATCGGATCGTTACTTTCAATTAAGTTTCTTTCACTTACAAACTTTTAAAATAACTTTTGTTTTTTAAATATTTGAAAATATCATTAGTATGAATTATATAGCCGACCGAAAGTTGTACGCAAACATGCGGGAGGTGTAAAGACACGTAGCTGAGATCAACCTTTAATTTAATTCTAAATGAAATTTTTTTTAACTGTGATAAAAATTAATGAAAGATAAGTATAAGTAACTTATCTTAATTAACGGAATAAAAGATTATCTACTTATATTATTATTCCTTTACTGATAGTTATATTTGAAATCATAAGCGATAGATTCTGTTTAGGTCTCTTATATTTTATTAATACCTATTATTTTTATTATTATATTCGTAAGTAATAAGCAGAATATTTTACGGTACATAAAATGAAACTGTTAATTTAAACCACATTAGTTGACAAAATTACTTGTTAAAAAGACAATCATATTATTACTGTATATGTTACACTTATACTTTCTAATAGTGAAAGTTAATAATTAAATCTGATTATCTTATGAAAAAAAGAAATATTATATATCTACTTCGATATTTTTTCTTTGTATAAATCATTCTCATTCTGCTCGTATAGAAAAATACTTTAGTACAGATTTGTAGAAGTAAAAGTACTTATAATACGTAATCCTAAAGTATTTACATTCACTTCTATCCTAAACTAGCCCGTTCATAATAAATAATACACACTTAACTATATATAGCGTATCGTAAATGTTCCGAATCAATTTACTTTTTAACCGGTAAAAACAGAAAATTGAGATATTAAAATTTTTTTTCATTATTTTTTTATGAAAAAAAATAACCACACACTTGAGCGTTATTTTGGGGTAGGGCAACTAAAACGTTTTACTGTAAACCCCGTACTAAGTAATCATTTATTCAAGTTTATCATTTAGACACCCTGACTGCCGTGAGATTCCAAACGGAATCGCTCATTACATTATCAGTTAGTTTTCGAGATTCCATTTGGAATCACGGTGTTTTTGCCAGCCAGGCCATGAGAGTCCGAATGGAATCTCATATAGTTCATTATTTTGATAGCCGTGATTCCATTTGGAAACATATTAACGTTTTAAAAAAATATCTGTAAAGATAAAAATAGTAGCTTTAATTTGATATTTTTTAGCGTCTTAAAAAGTTGAAAAATATAGAAGTTACTAGAATAATTAGATTACAGTTACTACTTTTTTTATATTTTGTAATTCGTTTCTGTTCGTAATTTTTCCTCGCATACAAACTAAATAGAGAAAACTCATCTTGTTGGTACGTTACGTACAAATAGAAAGTTAAATATTAAATGTGTTAATGTGTTGTTGGGAAAAAGTTTAAAAAGGGAGAGGTTATTTCAAAGAACAAATGTCCGTGTTTTAAAACGAAAAGATAGACGTGACCTTCATATGCTGAGCATATCAGATAATTTAAATTCTTCCAAAATTAAAAAAAAAAAAAAAATGAAATTATAACCAAATGTAGTTATTAACTATAATTCTGCAAAATCTGCAGTTGATCTCTCTGATCAATTTGGCCTCCTATAACTCACCGCTTAGACGCTCTGTTAACAGTTACCGTAAACTGGCGTTTGATTTACTATGCAATATAAGTGTAGTTAATGCGTATACACTTTTCTTAGCAGCTACCAAAAAAAAAAATTTATCAAAAAGTTCAGACAGTCGCTGGTTCTTCTTTTAACACAGTATCTCAAGTATCTCGACCTCTACCACAAAACAATCACATTTTAATAAAATGTTCTAAAGACGCTGTTCTCGATGCTACAAAATATGCAGTGTAAAGGATGAATGAAAACATGCTCAATCACATAGTTATATAAACTCGAACAAAATGCCAGGAGTGTCAAATTCGATTTTGTAATTGATGTTTTTTGAAATGTATATGATAAAATACTAATGTATTTTTATTTTTTTATTGTTTATTTTTATTTATACATAATTCACGTTAATCATTCAATAGTTTTATTACTTAATTTATTAAATATCCCGCTGTTATATGTTTTTATATTTAAATTAAAATAATTATTTTTTATGAAGAATAAAATAAATATGTTTCTAATAATCTCTTTGATTTTTCAGTCCAATAATTCATAATTTTCATTATTATTATTATTATAAATTAATGTTCCAAATGGCATCACACTTAGACAAAAAATTGTTCTTATTGAATTTGAACTTGTCTAGGAGGCCATGAGATTCCATTTGGAATCTCAGAAATTAAGGAACCAAAACAAAAAGAAACATTAAAATTACCAATTTTACAATTAATATGCCAGTATGGAGGTACAGAAAACAAAAAAAATAATGTAGGCTAAAGTGGCATGTCACATTGAAATTTAGTTTGCTCACTGGGTTAAGCCAGTCAAAAATGGTTTGGCAGTCAACTGGTTAATAAATGAAAACTGAAAAAATTTTAATTATTAGTCATTTTTTTTTAGCCTTGAAGACCACCGTTAGATATTGTTTCAGAGGATTGATGAAATGGAAATTTTGTAGCGTGTGAAAATGCCATGTCTGACAACAGGATACGAACCCGACACTCTGGATAAATGCCGAGGCGGCCTTCCATAGTTATCATTGGTATAGTGTAATGGCCGACAATAAATTAAATTATACTAGATTATTTATACATTAAGGTTAGAAAATAATCCCCTTTCATAGACTGAATTTTAAACCGATATAATAAAAAAACTATAATAATAAGTCTTGTTTATAAATTTACAGTAGTAAAAACAAAAAAATATAATTGCATGGCTATAATCCTGGTAAAAAGACTGTTGAAGTAAGCGCTGAACTAAAAATAAATTATAAATTTAAAAAAGGAATACACTTTAACTTCCACAAATAATCACGAGTTTTATCATGTGATGATTTCCGTTATTATTAGGTTTTTTTTAGCTTTAAAAGACTTTTAAATCTTTTAAATTTGTAATTATGTAATTACATCAGCTGTTAACCATTCAAATATTCTTTCACTTCACACATACTTAATACGCTTACTGCAAAATGTTTATTCCTTCTTAATAAGCTTAGAATAAAACACGTAACAATAAAATGCAGAATTTCTCCTTCTATCTCTGTTGCACATTGCTATCTCTCCAACTGGCTACATACAAATATCTAATTAAATTAATTAATTACAATCTGGCCTTGATGAAGCCGATCGATCATAATCTTTCATTTTTTATTATAAATGTAATCTTTGAAATCCTTTAATTCCTAATAATAAAACACAAAGAGATGATTATTAAAACTTTCTTATTTAATATCAGAAGACAAATTTATTCTGCATCTTATTAATTATATTTATACTATATTTCAAATCAACCGGCAGAATATCAAGGATAGATATATCAAATTTTACTCTTGAGGAATTCCCCAATCGTTGTATAAAAATAATTTCAATCTTATTGGTACGTTTAATAAAATTTTAGAAAATATACTTTTTCTTTTAAGAGTAACAAAGTTTTATTTAAAATGTTTTATTTTACTTTAAATGTCTTTTAAGAGTAAGATATAGGCAATACTCATCTTACTTTGTAGGCAGTAAACCGATATTTAATAGTAATATACTACCGAGTTCTGAAGCTCGGTAGTTCTAAAGTTATAAAGTTAGTTTAACTTTTTGGAGTTCTACGTTCGGCTCGGCCATACGAGTGGTTGTCGACCGGTGTATAGAAAGTCATTCGAGGCTGCCGTTAGTCTCCGATTATTCTAAGATAACGGCAAAACTTTCAGCCAATCGCGGTAGCTCGATGTAGCTTAAGAATGAGCAAAAGAGAGATCCCATTGTTAAATAAGAGATGTAATCTGCTTAACTCATGGTCACATGAGACCGGTACATCGTCAGACTTGCTAGATGATGTAATCTGCCGCTCACCTTTGTAGGCCGGACACGGGTTTCTTGCAGTAGCAGTATTAAGGGTGGCTCAGAGCCGGATTACACTGTGTTCTGCACATCAATATTTAGCACGGTGAGCCACATTGATTGTTAAAGCTTACAATTACCTACACAGAAATATATATTTCAAAAACCATTAAGAATGTCAGGCTAAAAAATACCGCTATTGCAAATAGATCACATATAAGGAATCTTTCAAAGATGAGCACACTTGAAATGCTCTCAAAGACAAGGCAAAAGATTGACAGATTATGGTGGCAAATTTGATTTTTTAAAAACTTAGTGTCATTTGTTTTCAGTAGTCTTATGACAAATCATCATGGTATGCTACACGCTTTTTTATGGTGATTATGCACACCATAAATTTCGAGAAGCACACGATACGTAGCTTCCACATTCCATAGCTAATCGATTCCGTATTTCGACAATAAATTTTTGTAAGTTTTGTAGACGTTCTTGAAGCGTTCGATCAGCTATGTATATTCCATATCCCACATGGAATATGGAGGCTACTTATCGTGTGCTTCTCGATATTTATGGTGTGCATAATCACCATAAAATCTACACAATAATATAAGATGGAAAACACAGTTAGTGGTTTGGTTAAAAAGTTCGAAAATAATTTTTCTCTACTTGATGTTGAAACGCCAATTCTCCAAAGAAATGCAAGGAGTCAAGAGAGTATTGATGCTGTAAATGCAAGTGTTCGTCAAAATCGAAATCTATTCATTTCACATCGTTCATAAGATGTCTTTCTTCAACAACAATATGGCGAACTTTGCCTAAAGATCTTGATCTACATCCATATAAGATTCATTTAACTCGATAAATAAAGCCATGGGACCATTTATTGCTGATTGTACTCTACAGCAGCTCTTAAGTGGATTAAAATTTTCATAAAAAACCTTCTTTCAGATGAGTCTTATTTTTAGCTCGATGGCTTTGTAAAGAAGCAAAATTGCCGTATTTGGGATTTCAACCCACAAATGATTCAACAGCGACCATTGCATCCGAAAAAATTACTTTGTGTGACTTATAAGCTGGTGGCATCATTAGGCCCTTTTCTTCGAAAGTGAGCAAGGAGATGCTATTACAGTAAATGGTGAACGTGTTATTAGTGGAATTCAAAGTACCACCCAACATTTTTTTGAAATGTTGGGCGATACATATCAAGCAAAGCCGTGGAGGCCATATAAATGATAATTGTATTAACATAATGTAATGTTATGAAATTCAAAATAAATAAAAATGGTTGATATTTATTTATATATGGTACATATTTTTTGTTTTACTTCAATTTTACTCTTTAAGCTGAAAAATGAAAATGAAATTTGATATAATGTATAAGAAAAATATCTGTTCACTTAATAAATCAATTTAGAGCCAAAAAAGTCACTTGGGAAAAGTTTAATGATTAATTAAAACAATATAACATTGTTTTGGTTTTGCTTAATGTGGAATTCGGATGCCATTCTCGGAATCTACAAACCAAATAAATGTGAATTTAAAAAATTAATCTAAAGGTTTTTAATGATTATCGATTTATTAATGTAATTTACGTAAACACTGATTATTACAAAAGAAAAAATGTAGGAATTTGATATCTTTGTTTCGCTCAATGAGGATCTCTGATTCCGATCTCGACTTTTACAGACCTAAAAAATATAAATTTTAAATTTGATGTAAAATTATCCAATTATTATGAACTGATTAACGTAATTTAAGTAAAAACAAATTATTTTAATATAAAATTTAACTGGAATTTTAATTGTGCCTCTGTAAGGAATGTATTGAACGAGAGAAAGAGAGTAAATGGCGGTACAAAATTGTAAATACTATAAGTAATTGATACTGTATAGAGTAATAAAGTGTTGCTATTTACTAGATCGTGGATACCGGTGTTCTTTGGTGGTTGGGTTTCAATTAACCACACTTGTCAGGAGTGGTTGGCCTGAGATTGTACAAGAGTACACTTCATCCTCATTCATCCTCTGAAGTAATACCTTGACGGTAGTTCCGGAGGCTAAACAGGTAAAAAGAGAGGCAACAAAATACACTATAGCTACCGGCATGAGACGGATTGCTTCATATCTCATATCAACCGTCGATGAAGCACACTTATTAGGTCTCTGGGTATAACATTTTTATGGTTTTGCTCAATGTGAATCTCGGATACTGACCTCGACTTCTTCAGACATAATATATGTGAATTTTAAAGTGAGATGATTAATTCTTTTAATAGAAAAACATTCAAATTTTACAATTGTTTAACATTTAAAAGTCTTTAGACATTTAAAAAGTAGACATTTAATGTTTAAAAAGACATTTTTATGGTTTCGCTCAACGTGGAATACTTTCAAATAAAATAAATGTGAATTTTAAAAAATGACGATACATACTATGCTATTCAGATTCCATAAGTGCCTTGCAGGCGATTAATGACAAGTACTCTAGACACCCGATTGTCTGAGAGTTTCACTCATTTATTATCATATCGTTTTCTGAGGTATTATAAATCCAGTTAACACAAGTGTGAGCTTCTGCTGGATCCCCAGCCATTTTGGAATTTCAGGCAATGGGCGTGCGTTGATTGTGAGACAAAAGAAGCTTGATTAGAGCCTCCCTTCATTATTCGCGTTATTTCTGATGACCTTGTCTGTTTTTTTTTAAGAGAGTTGTCCATGGCAAAGTGAATGTGGGATGCTGCCATCAACAATAAACTTCGTCCAGTTAAGAACACTATCTCTGTGGAGCTCATCATGTAGGAATAACCATCGAGAGAGGTTATTATTTACAGTTTGCGAATACGGGACACTAAATTTGCTCTTGGATCAAACTGATGCACCCGTCTTCGTTCACTGTGACTGTCAATTAACGGTATACCACGTCCTTAGGGACTGTCTGTTATGGGGCATTGCGTCAGAAGTTTAAAATAGGGGCTAACATCCCCGATATCTTAGGAAAAAATGTATCGATGTTATCTAATATCTTAGTTTTCTTAAGGCCGTTGATTCAGTATTTGAATATTCAAATATTTGATTAAAACTAATTTGTTTTTGCCTTTTCACGTATGGCAAATTTTTGTTTTTTGTTATATCTCCTTTACTTACTATTGTCAGAGGCGTGGTGTGCTATTTTATAGCACACTACGCTATAAAATAGCATATTTGTATCTGTTTAATTATTAAGGAAAAGTTTGTTAATTATTTACTATAATAACTTTAGGTCTGGGAGCTGATAACTAAACATTGATGTGTTCCAAAAAGAAAAAAAAAATAGCACACCACGCCTCTGACAATAGTACGTAAAGGAGAATATAAAATCCGGACTGAAAAAATTGAAGTAGATACAGACTTTTCGGACATTTGACGGGTCGCAATTTTGTACAAAGGAAGGTAGTAGCGACCTTTTCCTCCGATAGTGGTCCCTTTGTTAAGGATACTATGATAATAGTTGAATTGACTCCGTATGTCAAATTAATTTTTTACACCATTAAAAAATATGACCCGTTAAGTGTTTCCTCAAAGAGTAATACAGTCAGATCATGAAAAGAGTAAAGCTATCACTTGTAGAATTAAATATTACCTGCACTTTTTTTTAATAATAATAATAATATCTTTTATTTTCAGTCACACATACAAATTACAATAAAATAGTAGACTTATAATACTAATTGTACAACATATATAAAAAGTTAAAAATTACAAACAAGTCACCTTCCCTACTTACAAAATCATATAGTTAACTAGACTGAAAATTAGGTATCTCTACAGGCCAGCCTGTGTTGGAGATTACCATCCGGATATATTTACAAGAGTAAAAATTTTGAATCGCTTAGGTTAAACAAAAATAATTAAATAATCTATTAACTAATGATGAAAATATCTTTCAGTTGAACTCCTTTCAATAAATAATTTGAGCAGTTATAATAATAATTTGAGGAATAATAATTTGAATAATAAATTCAACTTCATTATTAATGATATTTAAAAATTAAGAAGGCAACAAAAAACTACTTCTTCCCTTTCTAATCTTTGTAATCCTGTCATGGGATGCTTGTTATTCTTAAGGAGCCTTTCATTCTCGGGCTGCCTTTGACTCATGTCGGATCGTGAAACCGTTAGTTATGGAGCTTAACGAGCATATTTTCCATTTCAGCTTTACCATTACGAGTCTTTTTGGACGGTTTGTATAATTATAGTGTACATAATTACATTAATAATTGATTATTTTTAGTTGTATTTTTATTCTTTATTTGTACGGCTACAGGCAGAGAAAAAGAAAGGCCTACTATAATCGAGTAAGGATAAATCTGTTTTATCTAACACAGAACATAATCGCTTAAGGGGATTTTAAGCAACTACTTTGCTTTAATTAAGTAGAAAGGATTATTAATACTTACGTGAGAAAATATAATATGTAATTTAATCGAAAATAATTATTTCTATACAGGGCAAGTTTTATGTTTCTTAACCTATTTATTTAAATACATTTTTAATAGTAATAGCTCAGATGCAAGATGATAATAATTAAACCGGTTTATAATACTTATAACTATTGAGACGTTTATATTTCGCTGTGTACGCCGTTTGTTGCAACAAGAAACTTCATAGTCATATTAACGTAAATTCGTTAACTGCAGCGTTAATATTGTAACGTACAAAAAGTTTTGAAAAAGTCATCCTTTTTCTACTAAATTTTTTAATATTAATCGATACTGGCCTTCAAAAATCAAGCGCTGACCTCCTCAGTAAAGTGGAAATATATCGTCGACGGAAAGTTATGGATTCGAATCCCGATAACGTTTAGTATTTTTTTAAGGTTGAATTTCATCACTACAAATATGCTGATTGTAATTTAGTGGGAGAGTCCATCAGTTATTTCAGATAAATAATGAAGGCTCTCGGCCTTTCATCCGGAGCTCCAGGATTCGAATCCCGGTTAGGCATGGCATAACGCTACAAAATTCCATTTTAATATACTACGCACAAACCTCATGCTTATGTGGCGATATCATCAAGCAAAAAAAAAAAATAGATAAAATAAATACAAGCGATTAAATGTACCTATGAGTATGAGACTCGAACCTGGAATACCCGGATGAAAAAGAGAAACGCTTTCACTTCGTTACAGAGATTGCCATAATAGTAAAAATATTAACAAAATTAATTTAAAGAACGTTTAATTAATATTAAAATTATTATAACAAATTGGGTGGCAAAATTAAACATTTTTCATGAGAAATTTTTGAAAGAAATAAATCGAAATTATACAGGTACAAAGCAAAAATAAAATAATTTCTATAGTACATAAATACGGTTTGACCGTTAATTGCGAATTCAAATGCGTGAATCTCATGAATAACATCTGTAATCAGTTTCTATTACATCTTAAAGCGATCTAAACAAATCCTTCCAGCGCAAGGTGGTAATACCAAAATGATCTTTCCGTAACAGGCCCTGTACATATCGTATCAATCTTGGACCATGATCAAGCATCATAAACGATAAGAATGCCTGTAAAATTAAATTATTTATTTATAATAACGATGGGATATGCCACATTTACAGTTATCAGTCATATATTATAAACATAATACACTATGTTTAATTTTTTGTGTATTCAATCCTTTTAATTATTTCTTTAGTTAACTGTGGGTGCTACATTTAGAGAACTGCAAAAAAATCGAAATGTTAATTAAAAAATTTGGGTCCCATTTGATCCCTTTGCTTGCTTGCTACCTAATATAACATTTTTAATAACACCCACAATTTGAAAAACATATAAATAAAAAATTATAAAAGATTCAAAACGTTTTTAGTTATTATAGTCTCACCCCAAGGGAGATCCTTCTATTTTTCCAAAGTTTTCATATCATATACATTAGATTTTAAATCTTGAAAAAAATTTTTAAAAAAATTGATATTTTGATCCCATACAGAACCCTTTGTTTTTTTGGGGGTTAAAATTGTATTTATCGGATTGTTTGCTTCAATAAGTCTTGTCTGATTTGGTGCTATGTTATTCGTCAAGGCTAAAATAATTATAGTAAGCTAAAATATATATGGGTATGGATACTGCAATGCTACCTTGTCCGAAGGGGTTGAAAATTAGCCCGAAGCTATATGTAGCCAAATATGTTGTGCAATGTTTCAAATTTTTTAGTCAACGGGTTTTCGAGATGTAAAGCAAAAACTATTTAGAAATAATTTTGACTATCCCCACCCCTAAATCCCATAGATTTAAAACTTTGGAATTGTAAATAACTTAATATATTTATTCATTCATTGTACTAAAGCTCAGTTCTCTACGACCACTAAACAGAAAGTAGAAAAATTAAAAATTATAAAATTATTCCTCCTTGTTTATTTTACACAGAATGTAATATCATATTCACATATTTAACAATGTTTTCAGCCATTTATGTTGATCCAGTCCGGAGATAGAACATAGATAGAACTTCCATTACATAAGTAATGGAAGTAAACAACAAGGAAGATTTAGCGATGACAAGTGAAGGAAGAATAGAAAAAGTAAAAAATTACGGATATTTGTGGACTACAGCAACAGAGGACTGGAAGAACGCAACGGCTGTAAAAGGAAGGATAGCGATGTTAAAGGAAGCCTTAAGAAGAGGAATGTACTGCGTAGTAAAAGTATAAAAGAGTTACGAAGAGGTTAGCCAGATGCTGGGTATGGAGGTGAAGCACCATCGATGAGGAAGAGAAAGAGCAACTGGATTGAAAGATGCATGAAAAATATGAGGAATTATATAGTAATGAACCGAATTAAAGAAGAAAAAGCTCTTATGCGGGAAGCAAACAAAAGAAAAGAACATCGGTTAGGACATGTTTCGAAGAAGTGGAGTGCATTTGCACTGGAAGGGTCAGTAAAAAAACAAATGAAGGAAGATGAAAAACGAATGAAGGAAGATGAATGAAGTTTAATAGATAAGGTGAAGGTGGAAAATAAAAGGGTCAGAGGAGAACTTTTGGCACAGACAGCGTTGGCGTAAAGGTTCTGCTAAATTGATAAGGCAAAGCTCCAGGTTTGGATGGCAACACACGCACTTATGTATGTACATAAGTACAAACACTTCCAGAAATTTCTATAGTGATTTCAGAGACAGAGAGGGGATTGTGAAACATTCGTAATAATCCGAAATCGAAATTGTGGACAGATTTATTTTACCTTTGTATATAGATGTTATATTGTACCAATAGAGTTGTAGTTGGGAAAGTATAAAAGGCGGAAAAATATTTTTAATAGTAATAATTTTGCAACGAATAAAAATGTATTGAATATAATTTGAATATAGTACGGAATAGTACCTATTCCGTACGCAGAATGAAATATTCCGTTGGTAGAATATTTTAATTTTTTTTTTTTTTTAAATTTAATTTTATTCTATTCCATTGTTTGGTTTATCATATAAATAATGTTGAAAATATTCAAAGATGTATATGAAGGAAGATTTTTAGCTGGCATTCAATGATGTTTACTGCCCTTGAATATATAATTTATACTAATTCAGTTATGACATTTTTTCAGTGTTAATATTAAAGTAGACACACCTGTAAAAATGATAAATTGTCTTAAAAAAAAAAAAGTCTAATTTCATTAGTTTTTAAATGTTAACATTTAAAAGCATAAATTAAATATATTAGAATTTAAATACACAAAGAAACAGATTTTTCTCATCATAAAAATTTATAAGTATTAAATTAAAAAATGTATGAGAATCATAATTTTATTATTTACGTTGAAGCAAGTCTCTTACACTATATCTTAAACATTTGAGTTTCTATTGATAATTATTTTCGTTAAGATCGCATGTAATTTTTACCCTTTTACATCCTCTTTACATTGCACATCACACTTGTCAATCCTTCTTCTCTTAGGTCCCAGCTATCAATTTTTTTACATCATCAACCAATGACTTTTTTCATGAATATCTTTGTTTTTTTCTGTATTTTTTAACCTCAAAAGTTTTACCAAGTCCTTTATTCTTAGTTATTTCTTTCATACATGCCAATCTTTCTTTACATCTACAGTTTTACTTTCTCACATCACTTTTTTACCGAATTAACTAAACTTGAATTTCTTTATACCGTACACCACCGATAAACCTAGCTGCTCGTACCAACCGAGTTAATTTATAATTAAATCTATGGAACTTTAGGTTGGCCTTATTCTCTCCGCAACTATTTCACACGTATACAATTTCGTACTTCTTTAATTTATAATTTCACTAATATAAAGGAACCTTTTAAAATATTTAATAAAATGTAAAATATAAATTTTGTTTTATTTTATAATCAAATGTTATATTTAATATCTCACATTATTCATAATATTAGAAAAATATTCTGTAATCACTAACCGATTTAAAAATTAATGCTTAGTAATCTATTTACTGATTTTAAGAAACCAAAGAAAGATACCTTAAAACATAATTGTTAGGATATGAACAACACATAAATCCATATTTTATCATTCCTACACTTTTAGTGCGGATAATAATCTAATAAGTAATAAAATTTTATTTTTCATGCTACTAATCTAATTATGATAGTCCTAAACGAGTATCTTGAACCAAAACATAGTAATTTTTAAAAGGAATTCCAGCCGGCCTTAGACGATAATCATATAATACATTAGGATCTTTGTACAACCATTAGACAGAAAACAGAATCCTTAGACAGGCCTACAGGTAGCCTCCCACACAAGTATTTATTACGATCCAACGGGATTACACAAAGAATTTACTAGATCTACGGAACCCTCAGCATCTGACCTTGTAGAACCGATAATAAGAAAAAAGGGGTAGAAAAATAAAGAAAAGAGATGGCTAGTATGGAAGGACGTTATACCTTAGAAAAGAAACTCAATACGAGACAAAAAAAATTTCAACCAGAGGAACGTTTAAGGCTCACTAGATTCCCTAGACAGAGAAAAATTTCTGAAGGAATAATCTTATTCGTTCCAGGAATTGTATCCGTACAAATATCCTAATAAAATGTAAACGATTCAGGTCGAATAACAGCGAAGATGTTATTCCTTATTCATAACAATAACTTAATATAGTATTTTTTTTAATAATTAAAAATGCTGATTAGTACTAAGTAATTCAACGATTTACCATCAACGAAAGAGTTGATGGTAAATCAACTTCTCAGGAAAATCAGAACAATCAAGTAGCGATGTTACACTCATAATATCGAGGAAATGTAAAGATGAGGTATATGAATATATAAAAAGATTAACAATAGAATCCTTCTGGTGAGATTAAATACGAGGCCGGTGAAGCTCAATGTAATTCAGATATACGCTTCGACATTACCAGCTGATGATAAATAAATAAGAGTTTTATAAACTTGCATCATTCTTTGACTCGCTACCGTCGAAAGAAATCACAATTGTGCAAGGCGACTTTAATGCAAAGATAGGCAGTGAGGAAACGGCAATACAGCGTACGGTGGCTGCGGTCTTGGAGAAAGAAACCATCGCGATTTTGTAGATTACTCCAATTCTGTCAAGAGAAGAGATTTCAAATAACGACACACTTACGGCAGCCGTATGTTGTATACGTGACTCTCACCGTGCGTCAGATATCGCAACAAATCGATTACACCTTGATTTCTGAAAGATGGAAAACATCAGTCAAGAATATAAAAACGTATCCCCGGCACAGTTTACGGATCGGACTATCAACTGCTGTTTATTTCTTAGGGTGAAGATGCGTATTAATAGAGTAAAACAGGAGAATGTTCTTTTCAGTATTCAGAAGCCAGAACACATTCTGAAATTAAAATCAAGGTTCGATAAATAATATCATTTTATAACTACTTATGGATGTGTATTGGATAGTTGAATCGTTGAATTATTTTCATGAAACGCTGCGAAAAATTATCGAGAGAATTTTTATTATTATTAAAAAAATTATTGCTACGAGAAAACTTAACTCCAAAATGTAATAAGAATAAAACAAATTTAACCAAAAGAAGGATAAGAAAGAATAATATACTAAGGTAACTGAAAATGATACAGCAGTTTGCTGAAACGTGTAATTTACTACGTAAAGCACAAACACTGGATAAAATAATAAAATACGAAAAGCAGGTCGACAACAACAGTTTTCTTGAAGAAAAGAAACCTGTTAACAAATATAGATCTGAGGAATAAAATGAAACGTTTTTACTCTATAAGTAATGAAATGTGGACGATAAAAAAAAACAAAGGAAAAGAGGATAGAAGAGTTATATTTCCACCCTTCTATCCAGAGAAATGGATTTGTATGTGTGTGGAAATGTAACAGGAGGATATTGAAAATAAAGAGGTCTTAAGATCTTTATAGAAGAAAAGAAAAATTTTGAATAGAACTTTAAAGAAATTACTAGATTGATGAGCCATGTATGAATTCGGTTGTAGATGATAAAGGTAGATCTTAATTTTTTTCTTCAGTCATTTTGATTGGTTTGATGTAGCTCTCCAGAGCTACATCAAAAGCATAAGAAAAGCTTCTAATCTTTTCTTCTCAGGTACTCCGGATCATCCAAGTTTCACTTCCGCATAAAGCTACGCTACAAACATATACTTTCAGAAATGTTTTCTGTTTTTAAATTAAATTTTGATGTAAGCAAATTATATTTCTTACTGAAAGCTATTATATTTCTGACCTGTGCTATTCGGAATTTTATATCGCTCCTTCTTCGTCCATCTTTAGTAATTCTACTTCCAAAATATGTAGGAGATATTTCGGTATATCTCCTACATCCTACATCCATAACAATTTGTTTCACATATTCCAACCGTTGCCTGCCTGCACAATTTTTCCATCTACCTGTCCTTCCAGTATCAGAGCGACCATTCCACGATGCCTTAATATGTGGCGTATAAGTCTGTCTCTTCTTTTAACTACATTTTTCATTTGTAACTTTATCCACCCATCTGATTTTTAAAATTCTCCTGTAAAACCACATTTCAAAAGCTTCTAATCTTTTCTTCTCAGGTACTCCGGATCATCCAAGTTTCACTTCCGCATAAAGGTACGCTACAAACATATACTTTCAGAAATGTTTTTCTGTTTTTAAATTAAATTTTGATGTAAGCAAATTATATTTCTTACTGAAAGCTATTATATTTCTGACCTGTGCTATTCGGAATTTTATATCGCTCCTTCTTCGTCCATCTTTAGTAATTCTACTTCCAAAATAAAAGAATTTTTCTACCTCAGTAATCTTTTCTCTTCCTATTTTTATATTCAGTGGTTCATCTACATTATTTCTACTACATTTCATTACTTTCGTTTTGTTATTGATTATTTTCATGCGGTAGTTGTTGCGTAGGTCTTCATCCATGCCATTCAGAGTTTCTCCTAAATCTTTTTTACTTTCTGCTGGAATACTATATCCTCAGAAAATCGTAAAATCTTCCATCTTTTCATCTTAACACCGTTACTCCGGAGTTAAATTGTTCTTTATCTTCATTAAATGCTAGTTCTATGTAAAGATATATAGAAGGCGACAAAGATCGGAATAGGTGAAACAGATAATTGAGAACGTAATTGAGAACAGATAATTGAGAACGTGGTAAATACGTTGAAGTTAAAATAATAGTACAAAACAAAAAAGTGTCTACGTATAATTTTTGCATTATAATATTACAATACTCAACTCGGCGATCAAAATCATCTTTAAGTACCGGTTTCTTCAAATCAGTGTTATTGCCTTCAAATCAGTGTTACTTGACTTACTTATCGGTACCCTGATTGAAAATGTATTAATAAATCGCATTCCTCTAGTAAAGTGAGAACTCTGTCACACCGTAATAGTACATTATCAACACAGTTATTCTTTCCGTTTTAGTTAGAGAAGGCATTTTTATTTGAAGATTTAATCAAATAAATGAAAGATGAAAACTAATAATAAAATTTTTTCGAGCACTGTCAAATATTTTTATTTAACGGAAAATGGTAAATAAAAATAAATGAAAAGCTGAAGCAGGAACATTTTTTCAACGTAATATAAATTACCGGCCGGCCTCCGTGGCGCGAGTGGTAGCGTCTCGGCCTTTCATCAGGGGGCCCGGGTTCGAATCCCGGACAGGTATGGCATTTTTCACACACGCTATAATTTAATCATCACATCCTTTTTTTGTTTAACCTCCGGAACCACAGTTTAGTATTACATCAGACGATGAAGGTGAATGATGAGTAGCGTGTATGAAAATGCCATACCTGACAAGGATTCGGACCGGGACCTCCAGATGAAGATGTAAATTAACGAAAGTCAACGAAGTTAAAAAAAATAAATAAATAAAAAATAAACAATAAATAAATAAAACTGCATTATTGTAAATTAACAGGTGATTTACTCATTCATTAACTTTACTTTTGTAAAACTTTTTCAGTTATAAAACTTTAATAAAAAACGGGTTTCACCGTTGTCTTTCTTGAAAATTTAAAATGGAAATCATGTGCCATATGTCCATATTCGTATTTAAAAAATAATTAAGCTCGATTAATTATGGCGTATCCAATATGGCGGAAAAAATTAAAAAATCATGTAGATTGAGCAGTTCAAATTTTTTTTTTGGTGAAAGTTTCAATATTAGTTCATTCAATTGTTTTTTAATAAGAGTGCCTACATAAAGTGAATTCGAATGAGTAGCTCTGTTGATGATGTACGTGTACGGTGACAAGAGTTTCGGCTTTTACAAGAGGTATGTTATTTATTTAGCAATAGATTTTCAATAAGAGAACCGATTGTGAAACTCCATTTTTACTATTAGTATTTTGACATAACTTCTTCTTATTAATCGGAAAAAGGTAAATAAAAATATATAAAAAAGGGAAGAAGGTTACAATTTTCAACGTAATACAAACCGCATTGTTGTAAATTAACAGCTGATTTGCTCATTCACGGACTTTACATTTGTTATGGATGTCAGATGCAATACGTTTTGCCTCGTATTACTACTGTTAATCGTTTTTTACCATCATTGCAACTTTGAATGCTTTGTTTCAAAAACCCTTTTTTTCTGTTAAAAATGTTTAACAAAAAAAGGGGTTTCATCCTTGTCATAGATGAAAATTTTTATCAGTTCATTATATCGGATCCAATATCGTGAAAAAAATTTAAAAACTATCCGTAATACAGAATTTTTTAACCGATCGAATTAATTCATAAATTAAATAGTTCATTAAACGTTCCATAATTCAGTCGGTTGTTAAAACCGTTACTGAATATGATTTTGATCGCAGAGTTAAATATTGTCATATTATAATGCAAAAATTCGAGTAGACAAAAATTTTTCTAATTCAATAATATTATTGAACTAAAAAAAAAAATTCGAATGGGCACTTTACATCAATGTAAAATGCCCATTTGAATAAGCAAAAATTTATGAACAATTTTCAAATCGCTGGATGGATCGTAGAAGAGCCGTAGAATGGCCTCCCAGGTCCTCAGACCTCTCTCCTCTAAATTACATTTTTAGGTGTACCTGAAACATAATGTTTACAAAACAAAACTAGCAGATAATGACGAATGGAAAAGAATAATAATTGGCGAATCTGGTCGTATACCAGATGTTATAACGGGTAGAATTGGAGGTAGCGCACTGCGTAGCTGCAGAGTGGAAGCATTTCGAACATTATAGAATGGTATGCTTTCAAAATTTATTTCATTAATAATTTAAGATGGAAAATGTTTATATAAAATAATTAAAAAGTAAATAACATTTGATATAGTTTGTTACAATCATTAATTAATATTTGAGCAACTTCAATTGTTAATCTTGTTATGATTGGACCTTTGAGAATATTTGCGGTCTACTATCCTCCATGCCAAGTGATAAAGAATTATTTCTTTTCCGAATTCCTTTTGACTCTCGGTAGCTGTTCTATAACACCGTTGGCAAATAACATGAATGAAACGCAAATAGTAGTTTGAAAATACTACTTTAAAAAAGCAACTAATTTAATTGGCAGTCCTGAAATTTATTTTACATTAAAAAAAAATTTTTTCTGCTTACACGAATGAACATATAGTTTTAAACTGTACAGTGTTAACTGTTTCGGGAACCTTTTTGTAAATAATTTTCAAAAAGAAAACTAATCCATTATTTTTTCCACTGATCAATGACCAAAAAAATGCTACGTAGTTATAGAAGTAAAAATCAGGTGAATATCGCTCTGTACCATACCTCCACAAAAACCATTTATAACTACTTTTTCTTACATGTTGTTAGTTCATGTATATATAAAGGAATGTTTATTGTTTGTTCCTACGATGTGGTATTAATAATTCGAAATATTGCATTTATAGTCCCATTTGGCTCATTCAGAATACATATCGGTTAACTTAAAAACAAAAATTTATGCAAAAACTATACCCTCCAGGTGGCGCCGGTGAGGAAATATTGATGAAACACTTAAAGAAATAAGACTTTCTTCTCTGTTATATACCAAAGACAATGTTCGTATGTGTTTCCGCTATAGACTTAAAAAAACTACTGGACAAATTTACGCGCGGGTTTTCTGTGTTTAATGAATATACTACTGTGTTTAATGAATATTTTAATTAAGACTCAGATAGGTAATCCAATAATTTGTAATTTTCTCAATGTTCACTAATAATTGTAATGATGTTGCAGCCACATCTCATTTCGTTAAGTTATTTTTCGCCAACTTTTGTGTTAAAAGGTAACACAAACGACGTTCAATCAACAGACTGTTGACTGAACAGCATTGATGAATTCAAAAATATTCGAATGGGCACTTTACTTCTATATAAAATGGCCATTTGAATAAGCAAAATTTTATTAACAATTTCCAAATCGCTGGATCGATCATAGAAGAGCCATAGAATGGCTTCCCTGGTCCTCAGAGCTCTCTACTCTAGAATGCATTTTTTTTATGTTCATGAAACATTATGTTCCCTATTAATTGTAATGTACAGCCATATGTTTTCGTGATTTTCAACCAACATTTTTAAGAGAAATTTAAATTATATTCGTTCGGTAATGCTGTTGATTTAACTGTGAAACTCTGTGTTAATAATTCGGTCGGTTAAAGAACCGCTTTTTCTGTAAATGCCTTTGTAGGCATTAAGAAAAAACGCGTTTCACCGTTGTGTGTTATAAAAAAATAAAATTAATAAAACTCACCATAATACGGAAATTGTTTTTTTAACTTTGTTGAACTCTCTACTTCTTTCTGCATCTAAATATGCAAAAAGAATTAGAAATATGCTGTATAAAGCTAACAGTCTCGTAGTCTTTGATGAAACAATTAAAATTTATATTTATTGATTTTTCAATTATGTAGAGAAAAATAAATCTCGTGTTAAGAAATGTTTGTTATGTATGCGATCATCATACAATGTTCAGTATTTAACAAAAAATTGTGAAATTTTGTACGGTAGCCATTAAAGCAGGGAAAAGCATAACGAACGACTAACGAATGTTCGAGGGTATAATTTTATCATACATAAAATCGTAAAAAAATAAGATTGAATAGTCCAGAAAAGAGATTGCGAACTAATTTCTATTAACGTAGATATGCAAGTTATTAATTTTACTTTATATGATATGCATTAGTGTGGTCAAATCTTATGATTATTTATAAACCGGACATTTCAAAAATATTATGCTTCCGTATAGGATACGCCATAATGAATCGAGTTTAATTTTTTTTTTAAATACGAAAATAAACATATGACACATGATACCGATGTAAACTTTTTCATGAAAAATAACGGAGAAACCCTTTTTTCTGTTAAATCATTTTCAACAGAAAAATGGGTTTTTCAAGCAAAGCATTCAAATTTGCAATGAATGAAAAATCGTGTTACAAGTAAAACGAGGCAACACGCGCTGCATGAATAATTTTATTCCATCTCACATCCATAACAAATGTAAAGTCAGTGAATGAGTAAATCAGCTGTTAACTTAACAACAATGCAGTTTATTTTACGTTGTAAAATGTTCTTCAGCTTTTTATTTTTCTTTACCTTTTTCCGTTAAATAAAAAAATGTTATGTTAAAATTTGATAGTGCTAGAACAAATGAATTTATAGTTTGAGCAGTTCCAATTTGTTTTTGGTGATACTTTAATATTAGATTAATAGTTCATATCTTTTGTAATAAGAATATTTTCTTTTCACCTCTTTGTTAAATGGCCATTTGACTAAGCAAAAATTTATGAACAATTTCCAAATCGTCGGATGAATCGTAGAAGAGCCGTAGAATGCCCTGCTTAGACCTCAGACCTCTCCCGTAGATTATATTTTTAGGAGTATCTGAAACATAATGTTTTTACATTTGATCGAAAGAAAGATAAGGAAGAATATATTAAGGTAACTGAACATAACGCAGTACAGTATGCTAAATCATGTTACTTATTACGTAAAGTAAAAATAATGGATAACATAATATAATTACGAAAAGCAGGTCGACAACAGCCACAAAAGATTTCTTGAAGAAGAGAAACTTGCTATTAATTAAGGTAATGAAACGTAGACGGTAGGAAGAGAGATTAGAGGAGTTACATTTACAACCACCCTTCTATCCAGAGGACTGGATAGAAGATTTTCTATCCAGAGGACTGGATAGAAGATTGGAAATGTAACAGCAGGGTATGGGAAATAAACAAATATAAAAAATAAACCAAATATAAATAAAGGTTTTCTTTTCTATCGGAAACAGTTATATGAAACGATAATTAATTGAGAACGTATAGGGTGGTAGAAGTTAAAATATTATGGTGTTAAAATAGAATGGTGTTGATTAATGTGATTAGACAATGCAGTACCGCTTTCTTCAAATCGCTGTACTGCCTTGATCAAAGACTATTTACTTATCGGTTTTCAGATTGAAAATTTATTTATATATAAGTCGCATACCTCTTGTAAAGATCGAAAACTGTATTCGTACATCATCAACTGAGTGATTGTTTAGTTTTTAATTAAAGAACACATTTTTATAAAATGAACGATGAAAACTATAACCGAAAACAAACTTGTTCTGCTCAACCTGCAACTCCATTTTAACATAACATGTACTATTTTAACATTAACTTCTTCTTATTTAACGGAAAAAGGTAAATAAAAATTTAACGGAAAAAGGAAGAAGGTGACATTTTTTTTAACATAATATAAACCGCATTGTTTAAAATTAACAGCTGATTTGCGCATTCACGGACTTTAAATATGGATGTGAGGTGCAATACATTTGCTTCATTTTACCGTCATTGCACTTTTTAATGCTTTCTTGAAAACCTGTTTTTTCTGTTAAGTGTTTAACAAAAAAAGGGGTTTCCATCGTTTTCATTGATGAAAAATTGTTAATCTAAATCATGTGTCACATGCCGATTTTCCTGTTTATATAAAAAACAATAGAGCTATCTTTATTGTATCGGATCCAAAATAGTGAACAAAAATTAAAAAATAACCGTAATACAGAATTTTTTAACCGATCGAATTATGTAATTCATAAAATAGTTCATTAAACGTTCCATAATTCGGTCGGTTGTTAAAACCGTTACTGAGTATGATTTTGATCGCAGAGTTAAATATTGTGATATTATAATGCAAAAATTCGAGTAGACACAAATTTTTCTAATTCAATAATATTATTGATGATTTTAAAAAAAAATAATTCGAATGGGAACTTTACATCAATGTGTAAAATGCCCATTTGAATAAGCAAAAATTTACGAAAAACTTTTTTTCTACCATCACGAAAGCACATACAGTTTAAAATGTACAGTGTTATGTGTTAATCAGACATTTTCGGGAACATTTTCTTAAAATTTTCAAATGGCAATCTAAACCATTATTTACACAAACATGACTATTTGGAAATATTGTATTTGTGGTCTGATTTAGCTAGTATTCAGAATATATGTTAAGGAATACTATTGCAAAAAAAATGAACATGGTATATGACGCTGGAGTTTATTTGGTAAAATTGCAATTATTGTCCCATTTGGTTCGTATTCAGAACATATATCTGTTAACTTTAAAAAAAAATTTATTCAAAAACTATACGCTATAGGTGGCTCCGGTGTGGAGATATTGATGAAACACGTATAGAAATAACTTTATTCTCTGTTATTCCAAAGGCAATGTTCGTATGTGTGACCGCTACATACTTAAAAAAACTACTGGAAAAATTTACGCGAGGGTTTTTGCAAAACTGTTGAGTATTGTGAACAGACTACTGTCTTAATGAGTATTTGAATTAGACTCCGATAAGTAATTCAATAATTTGTAATTTTCTCAATGTTAATTACTGATTGTAATGATGTTGCAACCATATCTCATTACGTTAAAGTTATATTCCACAAACTTTTGTGTTAAACAGTAGTATAAATTAAATCCGTTAGGTAATGCTGTTGACTGAACAGTATTGATGAATTCAAAAATTTTTGAATGGACACTTTACCTCTATATAAAATGGCCATTTGAATAAGCAAAAATTTATGAACAATGGCCTCCCTAATC
>JAAAKQ030161004.1:0-12721 GCA_010016005.3 Zanna intricata | reverse complement strand
CCAGATACCGGTTAGCAGACGCTATGACGGCGCGGGGCAGGCTCAGTCCGGTTACTTATTATACAGACCCTGTAGTTGCCTTCAATATTAAGGCACTTATCACACCGAACCACAAGCTTTTGCATTCCATCGTCATAAATGTTTGCGGCCTGATTTAACAGCCAATGCAACACGGCCATGAGCACAATTTTTGGTACTTTAAGCATTCACTAACAATTTCGTAAATAACACTTCTTGAAACTTGAGGGAACTCCAATGATAATGAAGAAATCATGAAGCGTCTGTTTTCTTTCATTTTTTCCTTGACCTTTTGCACCAAATCGTCAGTGATCACTGAAGGTCGCCCACTACGTTCATCATGAAGATTTTTTCGGCCATCCTTGAAAGCTCTAACCATTTCCGTATCATTCCATCACTCATAATTTTTTGTCCATAGACTTCACAAATCTGACAATGAATTTCAATCGGTTTTTCGTCTTTAGCACACAGAAAACTAATAACAGCATGCATTTCACAGTCAGCAAGATTCTCAATTGGCAGAGGCATTTTAAATACGCAAAAGTACATGTAAACACGATCGTCTGTGGCTTGCCAACAGACACCATGGTACACAATGCACATGTGCAAGACACCGACTGCAGCACTGCATCGACTTGATTTCAAAATGGTACTTACTTTAAAAACACGCCTCATATATAATAATTTATTAGAAGTACTCCAATTATATCTATCTAGACCAATTTTTTTTTTTTTTAAAGAAAATAAAACAAGGTAAATAACACCATATAAAGGTCTCTAACAATAAACCATACCATTAATAATACATCCACATTGTGCATTTTATATATATTATTCATAATTAATTTTCATACATGCCAGTAAAAAAAAGTTTAATGAGTGACCACATATCACTATCAAAAGTGATAGATACTATCACTTTTTGACTTTTTCATTTATCTACGAGGTTTTAGAAATCAAATAAATACATAAGATCCTTCTCTGCAGTCAAATTTCATTGCCAAGTCTACCATCTAGACCAGTGATTCTCAATCTTTTTAGCTCGACCACTCCCAGGAAGTAAAAAGATATACATATATATATATATATATATATAAAATGAATATTTTGTGAACCCCAACCCAATGAAACCTATTAGAAAACTATTTAGCTAGATTGATAGCAAAAGGATATGAACATGCATGTATGACGTGTAGAAACATGAGTAATTTACAGATTCTAACTTGATGTGTACATGCTCCTTGTAATTTGGTCTGCTTGCATAATATTCGCTGTGTCATGTTCAAATATGCATATGATATGTTTAAACACATTGTTCTCTCAGCAGAATAAAAGAGGCAGCAGAATGTCATTTAGTTTCAAATATGAAGTATGCATCTGGTGAGTTTATTTAAGTTTTTTAAAGTGTAGTTTCACTGAAAATTGAGGTTTCGGTTTTTAGTGTGCCATCAAATGGTGTAACTGTTTTTTTTTTATTTCAATTATATTCTTATGCAAAATGGATAAATTAGTGCAAAAAGGTTAAATCAAACCAAACCATTACCTCACAGAATTAATAGTAGTAACAGAGATATCCAAGCCCCATACAATCACAGAAAACCTCATATTGCCTGATGCATACGATCAGTGTTTTAATAAGTGTGGAAGAAGCAAAAGAATTTTAAAAAATCTTCCTTTAAAAACATATGGGTGCCATTCATAATCGAATAATTCAGCAACTGTGTTCAAGTGAATTGTTTAATATTCAATTTGATGAATGTTGCAAACATTTTTCAGTTTTTTATGAGATATGAATGTGGGAACGTAGGGACAGATCAAAGAAAATATGTTGTTTACTAAATCAATACCTGGTCATGCAAGAGAACAATTCTTTTTGTTGTTTTTTATGAAGCTACTAAAAAGCTATAACACAGAGATTGGATAAAATGTACTGCAGTATGTAGCGATAGTGCTCAGGTAATATCAGAAAAGAGAAATGGATTTCTGGAAAAATTGAAAGATCCTTTTATATAAAGGGTGGAATGAACACACTGCTTCCTTCATAGACATACTCTTGTCGGAAAATCGCAAAAATTCTTTGTAAAGCTGTGAAAATGATTAATTTTATTAAAGGTTGACCATTACAGAATAGGCTGTTTACTAAACTATGCAATAAAATGTGAAAAGAAAAAATTTTCCTTTTCATTACAGAAGGCAGATGGTTATTACGGAGGTAAATGTTAGCCACAGTTATCAGAATTTTGAGATGAATTAATAATATTTTTTCAGGATTACTGTATAACAACAAGATTAATTACATATATTTTAATAATAATATAATAAAATAAAATAATAATATTATAAATTAATAATATAATAAAATATAATATTTTAATAATAATTATATTTATAAGATAAATTTACAAATAAAAATGCACAAATTTTATCTGATGTAACTGAACTATATTGAACGATCAGAAAATGAGATTACTGCAATTGTTTATGCTAAATATAGTACATTTTCAATAAAAAAAAATTATATATCAACTATAATTCATATATGGTAAGAATATGCCAAGCAATGTTGCACAAGTATGTGTCCCTTTATGTACACTGCTGGAATTCAGTTCACACGGTGAAGAACTGATTAGAGAATGAACCCGTAACTGAAAAGCTGAACAATCACTGCAGCAAAAGTATTACAAACTTAAGGCTAATTAAAGATTAATAAAACTTACAATATCAAGGTGAACTTGACACGCATCCATAGTTGTAAGAAGTTCACAAACATTATCTTTAAAATCTAATAAATCAACAAATGTATAATAATACAGTGACAATGACTTTATTATTTCTGCTCTAATATGATGAATAGCTTGAAGCTGAAAAAAACAATAACAGTTAAAGAAAGTGATTGCTAACATCATAAAATCTGACATAAAACACTCATAACAATTTTTCTACAGTTGACTAAAATATAATATTATTCAAATCAATGAATCCAACTAAGTAGTAAACAATGACATACCAATGATAAATTCTTTTTTTTTTCAGTAAAAATTTCTCAGCCACACCCCCCTCATTTGTTACTTAAAACACTGAATTTTAAAACAATTAAAAGCGTATCAAGATTTTTAAAGATATTTAAGAAAGCTGCATTAGTATATCACATCCTTCCATGAAATATAACACTTTTCTATTTGGACACACATAGCACAGGTATGGTATTCCATGAAGTTGTATTTCTATTTCTTTACTTCACTCATTTACATTTACATTCAAATTTTTCATATTTCTGAAGAATAATAATAATATATTTAGTGATAAATAATTAAATCTACTTACCAACAATTTTATATTTAGTTCTAACGCTATTCCATCTTCAGGAAATTAAAACTAAAATTTTGTAATTTGTTTTAAAATAAAACTTGTTTAATACTATAACGGTTGTCATCATAAGTTTATACATGATTTTAAACTTCCGTTATAATATTAAATACACTTGTTTTATGTTAAAACGTATTATAAAGTTTTAGTTTCAAGTTCCTGAAGATGGAATAGTTAATTCCGAAAGCACTAGAACTAAATATAAAATTGTTGGTAAGTGGATTTAATTATCATTATGTAATCATACACCAACAGGCCATGCTTGATAAAATTATTATAAATAGTATATTTTTATTGATTTTCAGTGTTTCATCACTGAAAATGATATCAGAATTAGTTATATTATTTTATATTAAGAAATGTTTTGCTGTTAAAAAAAAAGCAGGAACCTTTTCACACATTAGGAAAATGACACCATGTGAAAACCTAATAACCTTAAAGGAAAGCAAAAGAATTTTTCTTCTGTAGTACTTTTTAGCTGTACTGTCCCACTATTATAGACACTAATTACTACACAAGGCACTGCCATCACACTTCCACAGATTTGCAGATTGCTTCTTACTTCCAGCTAACAATCACATTACTAGCTCTCTACTATTTGTGACCTCACATGTTTCCTGTAATACACAGTTAAGTTTACAATCCATAGGACAGTTGGTGGGTACTGTTCACATAACTAAGCCTCCTATATAAAGCTCAATTTATAAATTAACAAATGCAAAATAAATAAATTTAATTACAGCAACCAAACATTCTCAAATGAATAACAAAATAAAATGTTACTTCATGTACAACTTGTGATTTTATACTTAATTAAAATTATTTCATTTTTTAGTTTAATCAAATAGTCGTTTTGGGTTTTAATACTTTCTTTAAATATTAAATTAAAAAATTTTGATCAATATTACACATAAATTTAAATAATGCTCTGACAGAAGTTATTACATACCCCTTTAGGATCAACATTTGGAAATCTTCTTGTAATATACTTTATGTAAGAGTCAAGATTCTTATCGGAAAGAAAACCAGGCTTTGATTTTGCATCTCCACAAGCCTACAAAACACAAAAAAAAAAACAAGCATAAATGCGATAATGAAAATTACAAATTTGCAAATAAATATATGTTAGTAGATAACATATAACAGTAAAATGTTTATAAGATTGTTATTTATCAATACATAGATTTTTTTTTTTCTTTTATTTTACATGAAAAAGATAGTTTTATATACCACGGTAAGTATATTTTGATGTGCACTCCATTAATTACTTTATAGATATCAAACCAGTATTCAATTTTAGTCTACATTCCCTCAATAACATAAGTAGGTAATAATCACAACAGCACTGATTTTAAGATTTGCCAGGTTTTCTGCATGAGAACTTGTTTGTGAGCACATTATAGTTTTAATGTATACCAAAAGAAAAAGTTCACCAACATTACAACTGGACCTCTAGGAAGAAGATCAGCCCAAACAATGGACTGATCCTCTCCTACTGACGATATATCACCAAAGTTTTCATTCAGTCAATCTTAAAATTTAAGTTGAAATGTGATGTTGCTCTGTGAGAATATAATTCGGAAATTAATTTCCTTCTTAATTCATACAATATGTGAGGGAAAAAGTGCTCAATCATATCTTACCTACTAGTTACTTGTGACAGTTTAAATCAATGAAAAAATGGACCAACATTCACATTATAAATAACACCGTAAAATCTGGTAAAAGGTCAGTACTCAAATATCTGACCAGCTTGTTCAAATGACAAAAATTTAGTAGTTACACTAACCAACACAACTACTGGTATAAAACAGTTTCATAAGCATATTTATAGAAAAGTCTACATGTTTCAGGTTATCTTAACATTCAATTTTATGAACTAACTGATTTTGCAACTACTTTATGGATATCTATATCCACAGTGTTCTTAAGAAATGAGTAAATGAAATAATATTATACAGTGCATTTGTTTAAAACTCCATTTATTTGTGTTCATAGTTACATGTTTTATATTAATATTTTTTTTCTTTTACTTCCTTGTACAAAGTAAAGGAAATATTGTAATCACAAAAAATTTCACTTTTCATGTTTCATTGGAAATATCCATTTTCACCATTGTTGAGGCATTGCATTTGTTTGTATATGTCAGTGTGTGGTGGGAGAGAGCATGGGAGTGGGAGATAGTTTAGGTTTGGAAGGTTTTATGTTGAGCTGCAGACAAGTGCAGAGAGTGAAGTTAAGTTTATGATGTGTGTGTGTGTGTGTGTGTGTGTGTGTGTGTGTGTGTGTGTGTGTGTGTGTGTGCGTGCGTGTGTGCGTGTGTGTGTGTGTACGCGCAGAGTTGTAGTTCATTTTCAATAATTGAATTAAGTAAATTAATATTTCAGTTATTAAAATGTCAGTTCAATGTGTAAATGAAGGTGTTATATAATTTGTACCCCTGTATCCAGTAGGAATCAGCCTGAACAAAACAAATAAAATTTAATAATATTTACAGTCCACTATTAGTACAGAACAATTTATGGTCTATCTACTGATGCCGGGTGTTGGTTGAGTTTTGTGTTAAGTACATAACAGTGTGCATAAAAAAACAGTGAATAAAAAAAAAATAGAGTGAAAAAAGATTATTACAAGAGTCCTTTGTCTACTAAAGAAGAGGAGTAATCTTATGCAACTTGTCCAGCCACAAAGGTGCCAGGCAGAGGGAGTTATCGCAGTTTAACGTGTTGAAACAGTGGTGAGTCTTTAAGAGTTGTAAGTGCGTAACCTGTCATAAGTTTGTTTACATTCCATTTGATCATTAGTTCTTATTAGAAAATATGTTATTCCTTCAACTTCAATAATTATAAATTTTTTTTGTTCCGTATCCAATTATAATTTATTATTCATATTGTAATTTAAACACACCAATAAATGTGTTCTTATTTTATATACCTCAACATAGTAACATAGTAGCATTAAATTTTAAAATAATAATACTACTTGTTAATTGCAAAAAGTCATGTAAATTTTCTTCATTCAAAAATGTCTGATTTAACGGAGTTAAAAAAGAGACAAAGGTTTATCAAAGCCAGTAAGACAAAATTCAATACTTTTTTTAATAATAAAGCAAATCCAGATGAATTAGACCAATTCAAATTGAGATATTTACAAGTTCAGCAGAATTTGTCAGAATTTGAATTAATTCAAACTCTAATTATACAGTTAATTGATGAAAACGAACAAAGTGAACGAGAATCATTTGAGGATGTTTATTTTGAGTTAATGGATCGAGCTCAAAAATTTATAGATAAATACGAACCAAAATTAGAGATTAGGGGGGTGTTCAAGAAGTAAAATCAACATGTGTACCAATAAAAATTCACCAAATGAAGTTACATAGTTTTAGTGGGAAATATGATGAGTGGCCGTCATTTTTTGATACTTTTAAGTCGATCATTGACAATAATGACTTGTTAGTGACTTGCAAAAATGCAAAAATTTCAATATTTAAAATCTGCATTGCAAGGTGAGGCTGCCTCTAGTCTACAATCGTTAGAAGGTTCTGCCAAAAACTATAAAATTGCTAGGCAATTATTGAAGGAGAGATATGAAAACAAGCAGTATCTCATACACTAGTATGTGCATGCGTTATTTAGTGTTATGAAAATTGAAAGGTAATCGAATGTAGTTCTCAAATTTATCACTGACAAAACCCATACGCATATAAGAGCACTCAAAGCCTTAGGGCAACCAACTGATCAGTAGGATTTCTTAGTTATTCATTTAATTATCAGTAACTTAGATAGTGTGACACATCGTGAGTGGGGAACCTACAGTAGTAGTATTGATGTTCCTACATTGTCAGAGTTGATTAAATTCCTACAAAAGAGATGTAAAGTGTTAGAAGCAGTTGAAAACAGATTAGAGCCATCCAATCCCATAGGGCACAGAATCAAATGGTAAATAAGGTTAAAGCTAAACCTACAAAAGAATTTACAACTTCTATTATTTTTATCTTCAGAAGGGTGTCATTTTTTTAATGCTTCAGATCCAATTAATTTTTGTGACAAATTTAAAGGCCTGTCCATCCATAATCAAGTAAAAGAAGTAAAGCGGTTAAATATTTTTCTCAATTGCCTTAGTTCGGGTCACAAACAAATCAATGCAAATCAAGCGCATGCAAGTCTTGTGGCAAGGCCTATAACACATTATTACACAACACAAAAAAGAGTAGTGTAGCAAAACAGCAGGAAAACTTCCAAAATTTGACACAAAACAAACAAGAAGTCTGTTTCAAACCAATAAGCTGTAGTCACTGCATTCAATCTACAAACTTGTCCATCACAGAACATCTAGTGTAATTTTGCCAACTGCCTCGTTATTAGCTTTCGATTCTTGTGCAGAATCGCAGTTGTCTGGTTTTATTAGATTCAGGTTCACAGTATCAGAATGACACTGCAAATCTATATCATTTTGACTGACAGAATGGCAAACGTTTTAGGACTGAAGAAGCATAAAATTCAGTAATTTATTACTGGTATTGGTGAGACCTCTGCAAATGCATCGTACACCATTACATGCAAAATTAATCCAGAGTTAGTGAATTTTGCAAGAACTTAAATTTTATTACTCTCCCTAAAATAACACAGCCACTGCCGACTAGCCAGATTGATAATGTAAATTTCCAACTTCCACCTAATATAGAGCTGGCAGATCCGCAGTTTCATGTAACCAGTAATGTCGATATGCTTTTTGGGAGCAGAAATATTCTTAGAAATGTAAGTGAAGGTAAATTTAAATTAGCGAATCCTGCACTCATCATGCAAAATACCAAATTTGAATGGATAGTTTCAGGAAAACATGGACAAAATTGTAAATCATCAATGATGACTCTGTGTCACTTGGCTGTTGATGATCATTTTGATAAACAACTACAAAAATTCTGGCAAGTAGAAGAGTGTACTAACAAAACAGCAACATCAGTAGAAGGTAAACAGTGTAAAGATCATTTTGTGCAGACATTCAGCAGAGATGATACCGGCAGATTCACTGTCCGTTTGTCTTTGAGACAAAATAGAAATGTGTTGGGAAATTCTAGAGACACAACTGTTAGGCGACTGCAGCAGCAGGAGAAAAATGTAAGCAAGAATCCAGTGAAGAAACAGGCCAATGTGGACTTCATGGACAAATATGAACAACTTGGACACATGGAAGAGACTTCAGAAGAACATGAACCATGTGAAGCTGTCTACTATTTACCACATCATGGTGTTATTAATGAGTCAATTTCAACAACCAAACTTCAACTGTTCATGCAAGTCAAGTGGTGTATCAGTTAATGAGATCCTAATAGTAGGATCCACTGTTCAAGAAGAACTATTTTCTATTTTATAGATTTAGAAAACACCGATTTGTGATTTTAGCTGATATTGTCAAGATGTATAGACAAATTAATGTGCATAAATTAGATGCAAACTTGCAACGGATTGTGTGGCAAAAAAATTCTGACGAAGTTTTGTTTGTTTGGTTGTTTGTTTGTTTAAAAACGGTGACTTATGGAAAACCTCAGCTCCATACTTGGCCACTCGGTGTCTCCAACAATTGACATTAGAAGAGAAGGATGTTTTTCCTGAAACTTCAATAGCTGTACTACGGGATTGCTACATTGATGATATCCTCACTGGAGGAGATTCAGTGAAAACGAGCCCAAATTACTAGGAAATGTTCCAACAGAATTTTAACATGCAGGCTATCCAATTCATTCAAATGATCTGAGGATGGTCAAAACATTAGTTTTGTGGAATCCAGCAGCAGATGAGTTCCATTTTTTAGTGAAACCAATAAAATTACCTGAAAAAATTACAAAACAAGTGTTATCAGTTATCTCATCCATTTTGATTAATTGGACCAGTTATTCTGTCAGCGAAGCTATTGATGGAACATTTGTGTGGATTAAAGATTGAAGCCTTACCAACATAATTTGAAGCAAAGTGGGCACAGTTTTGTGATGAGCTTATTAAACTACAGTCATTAAGGATTCCTAGACATGTCTTCAATGTTTCACAAAATGAATTCCAGATTCATGGGTTCTGCAATACCTCCAAAATCAGCATATGGAGCTTGTGTTTACATCTGATGTGAAGGTTCAGACATCAAGGTAGAACTACTTTGTTCAGAGTCCAGAATCATGCCTATTAAGAAAGTCAGTCTACCAAGACTCGAACTATGTGCAGCTCTTTTATTGTCACGACTCATTCATAAGGTAATTTAAACATTTCAACATAGCTTTACAAAGTGTATTTTGTGGTCAGACTCCACTGTTACACTTTCATGGCTAAAACTGCCATCAGCTCAGTGGAAAACATTTGTGGCAAATTGGGTTGCAGAGATCCATGACTTAAAGAGAAAGTTTGAATGGAGACATGTTGAGTGACACAAACCCAACAGATTCAATTTTAAGGGGTTTTACTCCAAGCCAAATCTTAGGCAGACAACTTTGGTTGAACAGTCCAAGTTGGTTGCTTGAACCTGAAACTTTGAGGTCTAACAGAATGATTGTCAACAAGGAAGAACCACTTGAAAGGTGTAACAAATCGGTTCTAGTGTCAACAGAATCCCCAGATTAATCACATCATTTCCAACCATATCAAAACGTTTAAGAATTACTGCGTATTGTCACCGATTTGCTAGAAATTACAAAATATCATCTGATAAAAGAATACCAGGATTTTTGTCAGTGAAAGAGTTGGAGGGTGCATTGACTATCGATTAAAATTGTTCAGGCACATGCATTTTCAGCAGAGTTACATGATTTACAAAATATGAAGGAAGTACAAAAGAGTCAAATAAAATCTATAAATCCATTTATGAATAATCAGCAACTTCTCAGGGTGGGCGGAAGAATCAGCAAATCAAACTTGTGCTATGAACAGAAACACCCAATCCTCCTACCTGCAAAAAGTCATTTAACAAAACTAATTGTAGAGCAGGACATATTAACCAACTACATGCAGGACAACTTCTTAGTTTCATAAGGAAGAAATCTTGGCCGTTGAACCGATGCAACGTGGTCCGTAAAACCGTTCATTTTTGTGTTAAATATTTCAGAGCAAACCCACAAGCAATAATCCCACTAACAGTGATCTACCTTCATTGAGATTAAATCATCTTAGACCATTTAGTACCTGCAGCGTGGATTTCTGTGGACCTATTCATGTACATCCCAGCCGGTGACGTGGGATTACACCTAATAAAGGGTACATTGCAGTTTTCGTTTGCTTTTCCATGAAGGCTGTGCATTTAAAGTTTAAAGCATTTAAAGTCCATGAAGGCATGTTTAAATTCCTGTCCGCTTATTCCTATGTCCAATGATCCCAGTGACCTTCTTCCTCTTACCTCCAGCCATTTCCTGACAAGTGATTCACTCACAGTCCTTCCGGAGCCGTCTTCATGATTTACCAATCAACAAATTATCCAGATGGCAGTGGGTGCACAGCGTTTTTGGTCTTGGTAGTCTATCGAATATCTATCCAGCTAACAACATGCAAAGTGGAACCAAGATACCTCCAATCTCAACCCTAGGGATTTAGTCATCATCAAGGAAGACAATTTGCCTTCCCTCAAATGGCAATTGGCTAGAGTTCTCCAGATTTATCCCGGAATGACAAGCATGCTAGAGTAGCCGAAATCAAGACATCTACAGGCATTTTCAAGACAGCTATCATTAAGCTATGTCCTTTACCTAAAGAAGATGAAGCATAGTGTTAAGTTCAAGTGGCATACATATAAACTAACCATTCCATTTTCATTATTATTTGCTGTGTTCATTTCTTTTTTGTGTTGTGTGCTGAACCATGTTGAACGGTGAAATTAATAGATTTGGTGAAACATCTTGTTATTTAATATTAATTGAAAATTATAATTTATAATCATATTATTTTAAGATTTTCTAGTTTAATTTTATTTAATTAGTCTGGAATTTCTGTTTAATTTTATCTACATTGAAGTTAATTGCAGAGTGACTGAAAAAAACCCTCACAAGAACAACATATCCTGAGGCATACAAGCCTGATCTTTAATAATTGCAAAAAAAATTCTTATCTTTTAGTTCATAACTCCTCTGATATTTTGAACATATTATCACTAAGTCGGAGTTAATCAATTCATTAATTTGCTTTTTGTTGCCAATCATTTAATTGCTCTTCGGTTCTATTTAATTCTTCTGATCTTAATTTCTGTACACGTTCTCTAGTTTTCAAAATTTCTCCCTCTTTATATTCATCATCCTCTCTTAACCTTTTTTATTCTTTCCTTGGTCTTAATGTTTTTTTCCTGTTTACATTTATCATCTTCTCTTAATTTTTTTATTCTTTCTTTGGTTTTAATATTTTCTTACTCTTCATCTTTATCATCTTCTCTTAATGTTTTTATTCTTTCTTTGCCACATTTTCTTCTTGTTAATTTTATTTTCCATTAATGAAAAAAAAAGCTTTTGGTTTGCAATGTTTCTTCTTTATTATTCTTTCTTTGATTTTAATATTTTCCTCCTCTTTATATTTATCATCTACTCTTAATGTTTTATTCTTTTTTTTATTTTAACATTGTCTTCTGCCTTATATTTATCAATCTCTGTTTAATTTTTTTATTCTTCCCTTGTTCTAAACATTTTCTTCCTTTTCATATTCATCTTCTTGTCATTTTTTTTTGAGATATATTTCTTCATGTTAACTTTCTTTTTCCTGTATGATTGTTTCTTTTTTATTTTTGATTATTCACCAACTCATCCAGTAATAAAAACTGAATACTTTACACCATAAGTTCAAAATTTACATTTGTAACAAGTATACAAGAGTTCACTAAACAGTTTAATTATTATTTATACGATACACCAGAAATCTGAAACTTTTGTTAACCAGCAACTCACAAGGATATGAATAATACTGATCTAGTAACATGAGAAATAAAGAGACTTTCACTTATCCTAATATTTATGTAAGACTGTTGAATTTATTTTTGTCTTCAGTCATTTGACTGGTTTGATGCAGCTCTCCAAGTTTCCCTATCTATCTAGTGCCAGTTGTTTCATTTCGGTATACGTCCTACATCCTATATAACTAAAAGTTTGTTTTACATATTCCAAACATTGCCTGCCTGCACCATTTTTCCCATTTACCTGTCACTCCAATATCAAAGCAACTATTCTAGGATGCCTTAATATGTGGCCTTTAAGTCTGTCTCTTCTTTTAACAATTTTTTTTCTAAATGCTTCTTTATTTATAGATTTGCCGCAACACCTCTTCATTTGTCACTTTATCCACCCATCTGATTTTTAACACTCTCCTGTAACACCACATTT
>JAAAKQ030160971.1:0-12722 GCA_010016005.3 Zanna intricata | reverse complement strand
TAAACAATTATCAACGTAAAAGTAAAAATAAATATGAAACCGAAAACATTATTTATATTGTAATTAAAAAAAAAAAATTGATTCCAGAATACTTTGATGTGCAGATTAACATATAGAAGGTATTAATATTTTGCACGTATACGTAAACCCTACAATGGGTTTCCAGACGAAGTTTTATTTTTTTTTTTAATAAAAATACGGGAGTATAATTTTTTTCGCGTGCATATATATGTGTGTGTGTGTGTGTGTGTGTGTATGTGTATATATGTGAGAGATAAAAACATATACAACTTACACATATAGAAAAAAAATCCTGCGTTATTGTCTAGACTAAATCTGTGTTGGTTGTATTGAGGGTAACAGTTTAAAACAAAAAAACGCTCTGAAGTTAATAATGTTCAAGGACAAAGATACGGAGTACGTGCCATAAGAAATGACACACACACACACAAAACAGCTTACAATAAACAACATAACGAAAGCGCTGAGGGGTTAAAATGAACAACTGGTGGTAGAAAGACGAGACTAAATACTCGTATACTACAAGTTTGATCTTTTTAATTATTTTGCGGTAGCAATTGTTTAGCGGTGCAATGAAGAAATAAATCAGCCTTGTGTATTATTTTAAAAGTTAGCTTATTGAAACATGCATGAGCATACTCAAGCGTGTAAATTATTATTTAGATTAAAAATAATTAATTCATTTTTTAACCATAAATATTTTTGGTTTTAGTATATGAAAAACAAGTTTTTTTTTTTTTATTTACTAAATCGCTATATTTAAAATTAATGTATACGTGAAATTAAATATTAAAACATTTTATTGCTAATTTTTGCTAAATTATTATTAAATATTTATAATAATGGCTGATAAAATACAAAATCTATCTACAATGTGGTAAGTGTTAAATCGTTTATTTTTTTATATACTTAATTGAAAATTATTTTAAAATTACATAATGTACATTTATATAAATAAATATATATATATATATATATATATATATTTAAGTAATGGTGTGATTATTATCGTTCCACTGATCTTCGTAATGGAGCAGTAACGTCGCAGCCTTTCACCCAGAAGGTCACAGGATCGAATCTCATTCGGATATACATACACAATATAAATTTCGATCTCATTTCCCTCGCACAGTCTTCTAACATGGTGAATTAATCATCTTAAAAATAAATTAAAAGGTGTATGTTATTAGAGGAACTTTCAAAATCTTTGTTGAGTTATTAGAATGGCTAAATGTTGTTTAAATTATAAGATACTGAAGCTGTAATATGTAAATATTCAACATTAAAAAATACACAGCTATAAACTACAATATTTCTTTTAGTTAGAATTGTAATCCAATATTTTTATTCTAACAAAGAATTAAGAGTTGTTATCCAATATTAAACTTATAAGAGGTTAAAATCTTTTCTTAACATAACTGAAAGTTACAAATATATTTTTTTCAAGACATATTATTTATTTGTTAAATAATATTAAAAAATAAAGTAAACTTAAAACGGTCTTAACTGTCAACTATACCATTATAAAACATAAAGTTATCAGTAAACAAGGTTTTAAAAAATTAGAAAACTTAAGTGCGGATTTAAATTTTCTCTTTTTGTGGGGATAAACAACCGAATACTGTTGTTGCATGTGAAAAAAAATTAAGCCAATTAAATTTTACGAATTTCTTCAACGTAAATTTTTTAATAAAATGTAGTTTATGAATAATTTATTCTAAAGTATTCAATTTAAAATAAATAAAAAAAGGATTATGTCTGGGAAATAATTTACAACCAGATTCATTTTATATTTACCAATTTTCATTGATATTAATTGAACAAATAATACCTTTTCCTGTCTTACTGACATAAAATATTCTCTTTATTACCGAATCCTTTTTCTTACTTTTCCTAATTGAAAAAAAAAATTCCTTTTGGCACGCCTGAAGGCGGAGATAGATTTCACTTGTGCCAGCTAGGGGGTAAAAAGATTTCCACCTTAGAATTAAGAAACTTAAAATTTACTCAATACGATAATTGTTGCATGTGAAAAAAAAAAGTTTAACATTTTTAGCATACGAGAAGCTCCATCTTTTTACAATTCCAGCAATATTTTGGTCATCCCTTGCCTTAAGTGGTCATATCAAAAATTGTTTCAAACAAACGTTTTAGGTAATATTTAGAGATCTAACGACCACTTTAAACAGATTCGATACTGTGCCTATTACGTGAGATATGATTTTTACTTTCTTCGAAACCCCATTTTTTCCACCCCTTGGGCCAATGGTTGGTGATTCCAGAAAACTTTACTTATTTAAGTTTTATGCCATTATCCAAAGAGCCGGCCTCCGTGGCTGAGTGGTAGCGTCTGAGTCTTACATCCGGAGGTCCCGGGTTCGAATCCCGGTCAGGCATGGCATTTTTCACACACGCTACAATTCGTTCATCTCATCCCCTGAAGATATAACCTAACGGTGGTTCCGGAGGTTAAAAAAAAAAAAAAATAAAAATAAATGATCCAAAGAATAGTAAGGACTTTAAACGAATTCGACATTTTACTTAATAAGAAAGTTATAGCGATATTTTTTGGTTTTCGAAAAAGCCCCCCATTTCCACCCCCATTGTCTGATTTTTCCCATTAACGAACTCGTCCGAAATTTTAGGTCGTTATATTTTATGTATCAATTTGAAAGCGATTGGCGCAAAATTACGGCAGTTATTGTATCCACTAGAAAGTGAAATATATGTATAAATATAAACTTTTGAACTGAGGTGGTTTTGAGGTCTGGGGTATCTGAAAAATTCTATAAGATTTTTTTTTTTTTTAGTAATGTTGTGTAGTGACATAAGAATAATAATGTAAAAATGAAATTATGACATAAAATAGTAACGATGACTTAATGTTGTTTATATTTTTTAATACACGTAAAAAGTAAATAAAATCATTTTGAAATTAGATCCTTCTTGCAAAGTATATATTTCAAATTCAAGTTTATATTTTAAAGCAATCATTTATTGAAATTTATTTAAAGTTGCTTCATGAAGAGATTGTTAGATCGGGTAAACAACTGTAATATAATTGATCAATAAGAAACACAGAAAAGTAATTATGTCGTTTTGGAATAATTCGTTTAACAAAGTTGTTTGTCAATCTTTCAATGTTATACTGATTAAGATACGTCACGAGGGAGTCGCTCGAGTCTCGAACAAGTAAACAACTCTAATACCACTGACCAATCAGAAACACAGAAACGTTATCTTAAGTTGTATATGAATCTTTTGTAACGTCGTACTAGACATCTCTCAGTGTCGTCGAAATCGCTTACCTGTGTGCATGTCGTTTGTGTGGTAACCGAAGAATCTTCTAGAAAGGAAAACCACACAATTTAGGGACATTATTTTAAAGTGAGGAACATTTTATTTATTTTATTGTATACAACATAGATTTTGTTTTAATATATCGGTTTAAAATTAAACATTTATTTTTTAATTTATACTTTAATGAAAACTAAATTAAAATTTAACGTGATTTTTAAAAGCTCGTTGCTAGAATTTATTCGATACTTTTTTTTTTACATGAAATTTCGTTTATTAATTTAAAATCTATTCTAGTTAAATAATAATTTTCCATTTACAAAATTTTTTTTACTCAAAAAAGAAGGGGAATGTAATATTTTTTTATGCTGCATCAATATGGTGAAATTTTTAAAAAAATTAATTGATCAGTTTTATGTATGAACTAAAATGAATTCAGGCAAAAATTATAAAATATTTTCAATAATTTTATAGGAATTTCCTAATTTTTATTGCAATGGATATATTTTATTTATATTAACAGTAAATGAAATTTATATCTATTTAATAGACATGTTTTTTCTTGCACTTTGCTACTATTAATGGCCTACTGAAAATAAGTACAAATACCTTGGTACAATGAATATCTCACAGGAAGTAACTAATTTATTATTTTATATGTTAACTACTTCAATTATTATTCCTGAAATTAGAAATATTTTTTAGAAACTGTATTAAAAGATAAATTAGCATCTTAATTCCTTTTGAATTAGGATAAAATCATATTTAAAATGCACTTAATCTTTTTTAGTTAGTATACTTTATTTGCATTGTACTTGAGTAGTACTTCTGGAAACATTCACTGAATTTCCAGAACAACAGTAAAAAAAGTAAATAAGTTTAGCAATGCTAGGGATGAGCAGCAGAACCGGTGGAATTTTGCTTGATGTAGTCCTTAAGAATATGGGTGTCTTGTTCATTTGATTAATGGATTAGCTGGAATTATTGCTACATAAAATTACTTGATTATAATTGAAGTATCAATTATTTTTCTAATTTTTTATAATTTGTCATTTTATCTTTATTTTAACATTATATTAATTGTGTTATCTCCCCATTAGAACAATCAGAATCTTTTTTTCACACAAAATCATTGAACCAAATCTTACTGGACAGCCGCACTTTTTCAGATTTAAATTGTTCAATTTCTTTCTCCTACAATTCTTTAGAAAATTTTACAAGTAAAAGCCTATTATCACTTTTACAAATATTGTTCATTGCCAATAATACCCTTATTTATTTCTCAAGAGTTTATAATAATAAATTTTCTTTAATTTTAATTAATTATAATATAAATTTAGTAATTAATTTTAATTAAAAATAATTTAAAATTTATTTTTGTTTCTTATATTTTTAAATTTTTCCTTGAAGTCAGTTGTAGTTAACTGCATTCATTTCTGGGTCTCTTGATTGTTACCTGATAAGAAATCTTTTGTAAAGCTGTATTATTGCATAATCAACCAATCCTGTTTTAAATATTTTGCCTAAATCTATTTATTTTTTTCAGTTCACTAATAAATGTCAACAGAATATAATACACAAATATATTCAAATCTAAATAAAACTTGTTCTGATCCATTTTACATATTTTGGTTTGATCTTTACTGAATTATCCAACCACACACAAATTTCTGAATATTTTAGTACATTCAAAAAAGTTAAATCATATTTTTAAAATTATTTTCAAGCAAGTGAACACTTTTTATTTATTTCCGATTATATGGGTGACTCGGTTGAAAGAAGAAATAAGTGCGTATTATTTTTTAATTACTCCTTTCTCTTTTGTTTTCTTTTCTGAATGAATTTAGTCTATGCTTTAATATTTTTTTTTTTTACATAATTCTTAACTTTGATAGATAAGCTATCTATGGTGGTTGAGGTACTGATATTCTATATCTTCCTCGATTCATATCATATAGCTAGCTAATTATTTTAAATAAAATTTTCATTGAAATCATTTACAATTTTTTATTCTATTGTTTCTTTTCCATTACAATAATTTTATTAAATTTATTTCATTATGTACACACCCGTTTGTGAAAATCCTTTAAACTTCATGTAGGAAGAAACATACAACTCCAATTTATATTCATTACTTTAAGCAAGTAGCCAAATGACCATATATTGTAAAAGTTCCGTTTATTTTTTAATATCATTAAATTTTTTATTGTCAACATGAATACATTCTACGTACTTTTAAATAAGTTCTATTTCTAATATCAAACAGCATGATAAAATGTGAAAATAATTCAAAATTTTTAACAATTAAAAAACTTGGTTTGAAAATGTTGAAACGTTTTCATTCGAAGGATGTTTCCCAATAAAATAAATCATGAGTACTACATTTAATATTGTTCTTTATATATTTTTTTCAGTTTTTTTTAATGTATTATAAATAATAGGATTTTTCAAAAATATCAAGTATTATTTTCCTAACCTTTTAATTAGATATTTAACTTAACCTCTTTGAAGAGACATGAACGTTTTTATTTTATATTTCACACATTATGTTTACATGCTTTTGCCTGCTTTACAGTAATTTTAATGATATACGTAAAATAATTATGTAGCTTGTAATTGCATGTACTCTTTATGTAGCTTAGAAATATAACTGCGTTATAAAAAATTGTTTTACTAATATTAACTAAACTAACACTAATTAATGTACTAACACTAATCAACCTACTAAATATTTCATTTATCAGATTAATGGGTATTTTATGTATATCATTAATTCTGCTGTATTAGAGTTAAATTTAGAGTTACATTTAAGAGTAAAATAAATCGTTGATCAAGTATTAACTTAGAAATGCGTCTTTAAAGAAGTTATATTAAAGTATAATTAATATAAATAGATTATCAAGTATTAACTTAGAAATGTGTCTTTTAAGAGGTTAAATTAAAATATAATCAATTTGAAGGCAAAGGATAATAATTTATTAAATATTTGTAAAATACTAAATCAGGCTGTTTATACAATTTCACTTATTTTAGGTTTATTATTTTTATTGCTATTTTATTTGTATAAAGAGTAATCTGTGATTGTTAATTTGTAGTATTGGCTTTTTTCAATCATATTTGCTCTGTTTATGAAAAACAACCTCTTTCATTACTTTTCTTTATAGATTCACTTTATTTTTATAATTATATTAAGTAATAATTTAGATAATTGCTTAAAGAATTGTGTTTATCAATGATGTTTTCTACAAAATTAAATCCAAGATATCCTTTTGATTATCTACTTGTAAACAAACTTAAGGATACACTTCTTCATTTCTTCTATTTAAAAAGAGCTTCTGTCTTGCTCTAAATATTTTAAATACACATGGCATTGAGTAAATCCATTTTTTACACCATTAAATGTAAATCTAAACAGTATTTGAAAGTATAGGTCGGTTCTCCTGCCTAGAATCATCAAGGAACTAACTATACAGTATATCAGTCAGGAGTCATTTTAGTTGTTTCTCTTAAGCACTTTACTTTTTCTATTGATAACTTTTAATCAATATTAAAACTAAAAATGCACTACATTAAATCTTTTGTATGTACAAACTGCAGATAAAGCCCCAATCCTCTTATTTTAGTCTTCTAAGGCACACATCCTATCTTGCCTGCTGTATATCTGTGTAATTATGCTTTATAAATCATATTTCCTATTCATGTAAAACTGAAATCGAGCTCCTTCTCTTTTATTATACAAGATTAGAATTTGTCATTTAATCAGAACTTGTCGCCTGATATTAATCATTCTGCACCTTCCTCTGTTTACGAATACAATTTCATTGTAACTATATTTCACATCTTTGTTGAAAAAGTACCTTCTCATGTATAACTGAATAAAAATAAGATTTAATTTTTTTTCTATAATCCTGCAGATAAAGATAACATTAATATACCACATACTCATTTGGGTTGTAATCAATCTCCTTTTGATTCTATTTGCTGTTCATCAATAATTAACTTGTTGCATTTGTATCTTACAATAATTCCAGTTAAAAATTAAAAGTCATTTTCATCAAAGCTACTTTTCTTTGTTTGTTTTAGTAGTATAATTTATAAAGCTCTTTTTTAATGCCTGATTAGATTGGTCGTATTATGCTGTGAAAATGCATTCTTAAGAAAATCATAAAAGGGGTAATTAAGGGGCTTGGATAGTAATGCATACCGCTGCACAAGTACAAAAAGGAAAAAAAGAAATATGGAAAATAGAAGTAAATTCATTGTGATTGAAAACTCTCCGTGTATTTATTACATAGGAAAATCTATTTTTAATTTTGTTTTAATATCTGGAATAATAGAAATATCCCTTAAGTGACATCTTATCAAATTCCTTAGAATTTTTCTGTAGACATTGTAAAATAATAAAATTTTTTGGATTAAAAGTATATTCAACAGGGTCAATGTTCTAATTAGGCTTTATTTTTAGGATAGAGTGAATTATTCAGATTCTTGCTGAACATTTAGTAAATTTTATTCAGATCTTGCTGAAGAGGTAGCAAATTTGATATGCTCAGACACAGTTCAGATGTATTGTTTTTTTAACAGGTAGTGAATTTTTTATAATCTGATGCAGTTAGGGGGTATTTTTTAGGTTCTTGGGTAACAATAGCAAATTAGAAAAGTTCTGCCATTGTTCAGAATGTATTATTCGAGATTCTTCTTTAAGAGATAGTAAAATTGATATTCTCTGACACAGTTGAAGGTGTAAATATTAGAATCTTCTTTAACGATGGCAAATGTGTTAAGCTCTAACACAGTTCAGAGTATATTATTTTAGATTCTTCTGTAACGTATAGGATATTTTATATGCTCTGACACAGTTCAGAGTTATAATATAAGAATCTTACTTGCTCTGATATATGTAAATTTTATATGCTCTGATATTATTCAGGGTATATTATTTTAGATTCTTCCTTACAGATAGGCTGTTTGATATGCTAGGAAACAGTTCAGGGTGTATTACTTTTTAACAGGGAGCAAATATGTTCTGATGTAGTTAAGAGTATAATATTTAAGATCATTCCTTAACATGACTGACACAGTTCAGGGTGTATTATATTTTTAACAGTGCAAATTTGATATGTTCTGATACCCCATTCAGGGTGTAATATATTTTTAACAGGTGAAAAATTTGATATGCTTCGACATAATTCAGGGTGTATTATTTTAGAATCTTCATTAAAAGATAGACAATTTGATATGCTTTTACTACAGTTCAGGGTGTTGATACGCTCAGACTACAGTTCAAGGTGTATTATATTTTTAATAGATGGCAAATTTTATATGCTCTGACACAGTTTAGGTGTATTATTTTTTAACTGGTAGCAAATTTCATATGATCTTATGCAGTTCAGAGTATAATATTTTAGATTCTTCCGTAACATGTAGAATATTTGATATGCTCTGACATAATTCAGCGTATATTATTTTGATTCTTTCTTAACAGATATACTATTTGATATGCTCTGACCAAAGTTCAGGGTGTATTATATTTTTAATAGATGGCAGATTTTATATGCTCTGACACAGTTCAGGGTGTATTATTTTTTAATTGGTAGCAAATTTTATGTGATCTAATGCAGTTCAGAATATAATATTTTAGATTCTTCCGTAACATGTAGAATATTTAATATGCTCTGACATAATTCAGGGTGTATTATTTTAGATGCTTTCTTAATAGATGGTCTATTTGATATGCTCTGACCAAAGTTCAGGGTGTATTATATATTTAATTGATGGCAAATTTTATATGCTCTGACACAGTTCAGTGTGTATTATTTTTTAACAGGTAGCAAATTTTATGTGATGTGATGCAGTTCGGAGTATAATATTTTAGATTCTTCCTTAACATGTAGAATATTTGATATGCTCTGACACAGTTCAAGGTGTATTATTTTTTTAACAGTGGCAAATTTAATATGCTCTGACATAATTCAGGGTGTATTATTTTAGATTCTTTCTTAACAGGTAGACTATTTGATATACTCCTGACCACCGTTCAGGGTTTATTATATTTCTAATAAATGGCAAATTTTATATGATCTGATGCAATTCAGGGTGTATTATGTTTTTACCAGTGCAAATTTGATATGATCTGACACCCCATTCAGGGTGTATTATATTTTTAGCAGGTAGCAAAGTTTATGTGAACTGATGCAGTTCAGAGTATAATATTGTAGATTCTTCCTTAACGTGTAAAATATTTGATATGCCTGACAAAGTTCAGGGTGTTTTATATTTTTAACAGTGACAAATTTGATATGCTCTGACATAATTCAGGATGTATTATTTTAGGATCTTCCTTAACAGATAGACAATTTGATATGTTCTCTTATATTTTGATATGTTCTGGGTGTATTATATTTTAATAGATGGCAGATTTGATACGCTTTGATACAGTTCAGGGTGTATTATATTTTTAACAGTGACAAATTTGATTTTCTCTTGACACAATTCAGAGTTTTTTTTTTAACTGGTAGCAAATTTTACATTATCTGATGCAGTTCAAGGTATATAATTCATTTATTTACTTATCAGCTACCAAATATGATATCCCATTTTTAAACATAATTTTTATTTAATTTTATTTAAAATATCTATGTTGTATGCAATAAATAGTTGTCGGAAGTGCGGGTATACAAAATGTTTCCATCGCGTCAACCGCGTCGCATCCATCTTTCATCATCCTGATATCGGTCATCAGGGTTCGATTAGGGGGGTTATATGTGTGATACATAAATATCTGTGTATTTAAAGTTTATATTTTCATAAATATCTGTATAATCTTAAATATTTGTAGATTTTCTATGTTTATGTTTGTCATCTTTTCAGCTCAGCTCATCACTTCACTACTAGAGGCTGAAGTCCTCCACTCTACCTTATAAATTAATTTTATTTATATTTATTTACTTTTTTCTTTACTATTTATTAACCACTTAAAAATGTATTCTTTAATTTATTTTTATATATATATATTTTTTTTTTAATAATTAAAGATAGGGTTTTTAAATTAGCTCTCTTTATAAATTATTTAAATGTTATTTATTTCATTAAATAGATTAGTCATTTAATTAAATATAATTTCAGAATAATTAAAAGAAAATGTAAATTAAATAGAAAAATAAAATCCAGGCTTTTAAATCTCTTTTAGATAGCACATAACACAAATTTATTATTGCCATTTTTATATTAAATTTTATTCTTTTTTGTTTTACTTTGATATTTATTATTTTAGATAAACGTTTTCTTAAATTTTTTTGGTGTTAGTTAACCAAATTAAAGATTAGAGCATAACTATATTTATCTAATTAGTCTTAAAATTTTTTATTTTATCTTTATAAAATACTTTAAATTTTGAATGCCCCTTCGCTTTCCCTTGTCAGCATTCAGCCATCTGCAATCTGCTTCAAAGAAGATGCATGCTTGCATGTTAGTTTTAATTTTTTCAAAACCAGGGTCAGCTTATTCTAGAGGTGCCAAAATAAATTATCTCATTTTAAATTCATTTTTCTTTTTTTTTAATTGAGAAAGAAAATTAGCTTGCAACCTAGACTTTGTGTTATCATTTTATTGACAGAACTTACAAGTAGAATGATAATTTGAAAAATTACATTTAACATAACTGAAATCTAAATCTCTTCAAAATTTAATTATTTTTAGATATAATATTTGCCTTTCATAATAAAAGGGCATGAACTGATTCTGGTTTTTATAGAGTAATTATTCTGTCTTGTTTATATATATATATATATTAAAATTGTGGGGGGGGGGGAATAAAGTGATTGGTGTAAATAAAGTGTGAAATAGAAGTGCGATCAAGATCAAAGTGTGAAATTAATGTTATCTTCCTCACTATAAAAATATACAAACTATAAATAAAAATGAGACGTTTAAAACTTTACAATTTACTCCATTATATTCAAGATCTCATCAACTTTTTACATGATGCCTGCATCCTATAACTTCCGAGTACCAGATTGACAGATTCTTTCAACTGCCCAGTGGATTGGATCTTTGGATTACCTGTGGTGATAAGTGTAAGCTGTGCAGCCAATGATTATAAAATTAAGGTACTACTAATAATACTTTGCCACATTTTATGTATAAATCATTATATTACTAGTATTAAAGACTACATCCGTTTATGTAATGTCTCCATTACTTGTGCTAACATGTTCTGCTTTATTAGAAAAAGCTTATGCTTTCATGAGTTCAGTGCTCCCACAACATTCTTTTTATACACTCACTCAACTGATAATGAAAAACATCATTGCTACCTTTTAATCCCCTTTGGGCCGGACCTCCAATGAAGTACGGCACAACCTGGAGAGGAGCAACTCAACAAAAAACTCTTCTTTCTCTCCTCTCTTTTTTTTTTCTCTTCTCCTTTTCCTCCTTTTTTAAAATTCTGCCTTGTAATCCTCTTCTTAATCAGCAGAAAGCACCAATCCAGAGTTGAAAACCCCCAGAGTTGCGCCACATGGAATCCCCAATTGGTCATCGAAGCGACACACCTCGGCATGCCGCCCCTCACAAATGGGGTTGTCCAAACCCCTCCCCCAGAGATCACCTCAGAAACCCAATTGCCTATCCCGCATTTCCTTACTTCTTAAAATTTCTGCTATCACGCGTTCTATTTCATTCCAGGACGCCCTTGAGGATAGCATGTACGCCACCAAGGTGTCCGGCGTCAGGCCTCCTATCTGGGTCGTCCTTCGAAGATTTTCCCCATCTTGAACACCAGAAAATAACATGTTCGGGTGTGTCATCTTCTCCACAGTAAGGGCACAGGGGAGATTCCCTCAGTCTGAACCTGTGTAAATAGGAGTAAAAATATCCATGCCCTGTGAATGCTTGCATGAGGTAATAGCCGCTCTCGGTATACACGTATCTCAACCATCTCCCAAGATCCGGGATCAATCGCTTGGTCCGCACGGCAGTATCATCAATGCACTATCTTCTGCACCAATCCTTTATTATAGTTCTTTGAGCCTCCCTCTTATCAGCGCCCTGATGCCTCATCGTCCGCTCTTTTATCATCAAGTCAATTGGAGGCAAACTTAGCCAGAACACATATGTCCTCATATGAAGCCGTCCGATAAACCGATGTTACCCCTATCAGTGAGCTTCTATGTATGCTAACAAGCCGACATAAATTCCGTTTCTTCCCGATCGCAGTCACACCATACTGGCGATGCGTATAAAATCATGGAGATGACCGATGTCGTAATGACCCTTCTGTTGCTCATTCTGGGTGCTGGTTGGGAAGACATCAGTCTACTAACGGCTTGGAAAAATCCGTAACCAGGGGAAGCCCGCAGGGTTCCGTTCTCGGTCCTCTGCTGTGGAACCTGGTGTTTGACGGA
>JAAAKQ030160949.1:0-12723 GCA_010016005.3 Zanna intricata | reverse complement strand
AATACTAAATAATAAACTGTAAACCAGTAATCACACAACATCCACAAAACCTATTATAGAAAATAATCCAAAGGAAGAAGCTCATTATTTTAAATTTCAGGGGTTACTGTGCTTCCCACCTTAATTATTACAAACTGAATTCTACATTTGAACTATTATGGAAGTTTTTATTAGTCATTCTGATAAAAAGTCATTTACACTTCAGTTACACTGCACTGATCAACAAATACATATTTATAGTTGGTGTAGAATAAAGATTTAATTAAAAAAATTTTTTTTTTCACTCTTCCACGAGTGTATCTTTACTTCACCATTTATTTAACAGTTCATCCTCTAAAATGTGTATAAGTCTGTAAGTATAATCTGATATAAACTATAAATCTTAATAGTTTTTTTGTGAAGAGAGCTAAATTTTTAGCATAAGGAAAATGGCAAGTTGGTTCAAACTTAGAACCTTAAACCTCTAATACATTTGAAATACATATAGCCTAGATTAAAAATCTAGACATTAAATATACATTAATAAAAAAAATAAAAAAAGAAAATAATTACCAATATTGTTAGCATTAATTTATTAACAATATAAATGTAAGTAAAATAACATATTACAACATTATTTATCACTCATGTCAAATAATTTCACAATAACATTTTTTCTCAACAATGTTATGATAGTATTTTATTCAACATGAGGTAAAAAATAATTAATTAGATGTACTGTATGCATATTTACAATTAAATTTTATACACCTTTATTTGTACAATAAAATAGTACATAACAAAAATAAATTCTTAACAATTTTGATAAAAATCATGCAATAAATTATACTACCAAACGGTAAATAATGTTCATATAATAATATTAGCTACAATTAATTATTATAAAAATATCTTTATACAGTTATGTAATTTAAAATATTAAATGATGAATTAATTTTAGCGTTAAATATTTATGATACTGATAATATTATTATTTTATTTATATAGTAACTAAATAAATGTTTTCTGGCATATAACTACCTACATATTTTTACAGAAGTCTCAAATACATGATAATAGTTGAGGATTAACAAAATAAAAATATATAGCTATTTAAATATTATACTTACTTGATCATTCATAATATTGCATATGAAAACAAAACTCTCAGACTTATTTCAAAAGAAATTATTTATGTAATATCAGTTCATAAAATAAAATATTAAAATATGCAACACTTTCACATCTAAAAGTAAAGATAGAAATAAAATCAATTTGTAAGCTAACATATTCTCTTTTAATGAAGTAAATAATGAAATTAATTGGAAAAAACTAGGTTCTGAAATTTAACTTTAAGATAAAACTAATATAAATTATACTTTTTTAATTAGCAAAACACTCTATTGTAATAAACATATAAATATTCTTTTTTATTATATTATGTATATTACATCTACATAAGACAACTGCAATAGTAGATTTAATAAAAAAACTTATCAGTAGTAATAATAAATTTCATAATTTAACCCTATTAAGATTTAGAATAAGGTTATATGAATTTCTAAATCATGTTATGATATAACACAATTCTGGGTACGTTATTACAAACTATAATATCATTTTAAACAGGAAAATTTGTCAAATTTATTAAGTATCAAACATTTTTATACAATTTATAAATATATTGATAAAAATGTTAACAATTAACTCATTTCAGTACAATGTTTCTGTGAACAGTGAAGTCTCAATATGTAAACTATTTAAAAAGTTTTAAAATACATTTTACATTTCTTAGAAATAGAAGAAAGCATTGCTCTCTGAAAATAATTATAAGGTTTATAAAATATAATTTTGCACTTGAATCTTAAATTTTAACTACAGTCTAAATATTTTTCATAGAGGTTACTGATAGTTGGTCAACTCACCAATCTATCTCTAATCATAATTTCTAATTATTAAGGTCACAATTCAGACCATATATTCATACTACATTATTTAGCTGTATTAAGTCTTGCATATTAATAATAAAGTACACTTTTTCAAGAAAAATAAATGTTTTTATTCAATTTCTTCAGTAAAAAAAAAAAAAACACAAAAACAATTTATTATTTACAAAGAAAATTAATGGACTGATAAAAGTTCATTTAGCAAGGTATTACAATCTGACAAAAAGTTTTTTTTCTAATGAACTGTAAATCTTTTTAATAAAGTATGATTATTTATTCATTAGAAAACATCATATAGCATATTAAGATTACGTCTAATTTTAAAAGATGGAATATAACATCTACAAATACTTATAAGCAAAAATTCATATAAAAATTATTCAATATTAATCACTACTCCTGTAATTTTTTTTATTTATTTAAACTTTTTTCAGTAATTTTAGGAAAATTATTCTCTAGTCAACAGTGTTGGTTTGATATATTAAATCTTTTCACCATCTGAATTTTATTATCTTTGTAACTATCAAAATAACCTCACATATGTCTACTGTGAAACAAAACAACATAAACTAACAAATAATAAAAAACATTTTCATGACCAATAGAAGAATATGACTGTTATGTATTTTTATGCCAAGGTCATAAAAAATAAATTGACAATAAGTAGGTAAATTTAAAATAATTCAAAAAAAAAAAGTCTAGTAATTTTTTAATAGATTTAATGCCATTATATAGAAATCTCAACATGATGAAAGTAAGAGTGGCTAAAATTTTTATATTAAAGCAAATCTAAAAGGTAACAATTTTCACTGCTTCTATGATATAGCCTGCTTCTCTCTAGCAAAGCACATGATCTTTTACTTTAAATAACTGTAAAGTGAATCTCTTTAAAAATATAAGGTTTCTTTGCCTTTTGTGACATAACAAATTTAAAAAATTAAAAACTTTCAATTGCTCAAAAAATAAATAATATAAAACAACTGAACGTTAATTTATACAAAACAAATGGACTTATCACAAAATTAATAAATTAAATATATAATCCCATTATTACATTACAGCATGATTTATTTTTTGTGTTGTGTGCAATGTATGCTTGCACATCTGGGATATGTTGAGCACGTGCATGCATAAAAGTAATTTTTTTTTAATAACAATGTTCTCAAAGGTCAAAATTAATTACAACAATAATTAAACTGGAAGACAATTATACAGATTTTATTTATAATATTAATTAAAAACTACATTTTAAAACCAGTTAACATTTGTATTGTGCACAATTTTTTGCACTAATTTTGGTTTATTGAATAAAAAATAATAATTAATTATATATACAGGAGATAAAAGCTATAATAGAAAACAAAAAATTGTTTATTACATCAAACTACAATCATACAAAAATCAAATCATTTCATTGCAAGAAATGTTCATATTAATACATAAGATTTCAAGTGAAAAAACATTGGTATCCTTATTTCCTGTTTAGATAAGTCATATTTTTTCAGTAATTACTTTATAAATAAGGAGACTTTGACAGTTTGTTCTCTCTTGCCAAAAATTCAAACTCTTATTGGGAATCAAATCAAAGACCTCTAATTTAGCATTTAATGATGCTACTGACTGAAACACTAAGGTTTACAATCACAATCAGATAAATCACATATTGTTAAAAACAAGTATTACCAGATCAGATTATTCCAAAAATTATTTTTACTTATCAAGAAAATTGAATTAATTATTATTACATAGAATATATGTAAATAGAGATTATACTTATTTACACATTTGTGCTTACACATGTGTATCTGTGTGCACAAGCACACACATAAAAACTAGTACAACACACCAATACAAAACAAAACTTTTCATCTCACTAATTTACATGCATTACTTTGCAAAAAATATTTTTTTATGAACAAATTTAGACAAGCTTTTTTTTTGTAAAAAGAAAATAATTTAAAGCTTTTTTCTATTTATTTAATAATAGATTTTAATTTTGGTAAGGGTTATATAACAGTATTTTGCTGTTTGTGGTTTTATAAAAGTTCTATGTAATAACAAATATAGTGAACTAAGTATATTCAATATTATTATGTGTAATAAATAACCACATTAAGCTATGGCTTGTGATGTTATAATTTTACAACATGATGATTTTTAACAGAATGATTTTTAACTATTTTTCCAAAAAATGAGAAAATTATTAAAATTAAATGTGAAATATTTGATTGTAGATGTTCATTTACAAAGGTATGTACAGTTGGTTATTCAAAACAACAATCAATAACTTACAAGTGTCTAATTTTAAATATTCACTTTTATTTTTTTATTGCAATCTCTGTATTAAAAAAAGTTTTCAAACATTGGATTATGAAATGTAAAGTTGAAGCAACCATCAGCTATTAACAATTAAAAGATTTAAATAATATTGTTTCCAATCCTGATTTCATTATTAGACATTTAAGAAGAAAACAACATAGATAGATTTCTTTATACTATAATCTTTTTATTGTAATACAAAAGTAGTTACTTATTTATTATTAAGGGAAAAAGTTATACTTGCTCTTATTACCTTTTTTGTTATAAAATGCTTGTTATAAAGTATCAAAATTTGTTTTCAACACTATAAATAAAGTTCTGAATATTACTAATAATTCATTTTCATTAATGATTGTCATTAATTTCAGTTTATTTAAAATGTGCATGTAATCTATAAAAGGCACCACTGATACACATTTTACTTACCTATCTACTTTAATACAGACTGAATTAATGTAAACTATATTTTAAGTAATATGTGTTATTAATATTAATTAATAATAAAAATTAAAATTAAATTACTGCTATAACTTAGAACAATTTTTAAAAAGTATTAATAAAATCATAAACAGTATAATAAGTCTACCCATATCAAAATTACACAATAAAAATTCTGATTGTCTGGAGCTTACTATCAGAAAATAAAAACCATTGAACATAACATATATTAATAAAATGAAAACAGTTAATCTGCACCCATATGATTTTGATACAGTAACGTCCTCATTTTAATTCTTAAATACTGATATCTATAACACTATTAAGATATTTCCAGTAAAAAAAACAAACTGTATATATAGTCATAAAAATTTATAAGAATTTAAAAATGAAATGGCCTGACAACCATGATAATAATGCTATTAAATAAACTCAGAGAGAATAGTAATTCTGGTAAAAATATAATGTGTTAAACAATTAGCAAATTATCTTCTCTTTTTTTAAGAATGAATTACAATGATCATATATCTTATAACCGTAATGGACTAGGCAACCTGGCATTAGCACAAGTTGGCCCCAAAAATGACACAACAATCATTCACAATAACACAATATATAGATCACACAACCTATGCCAGACTTACTAGGAAAAGTGAAAAGTGAAATGATTTACTGTAAACTTCTTCACAGAACCAAATATATTCTTATACATCAGCATCCCAAGCCCACTAAAGTGTAGGTAATATTCACACAAACAGATGAACCAACATTCTGTACACTACAGGAACTAATACAAGATGAAAAATAGCAATAACTTTCAGAGAAAGCAACTCTATGCTTCTTGTACCACAAGTACTTTACGTAATGTCATAGCCATAAATGAAAAACAGATTAGAATACACCCTTCTGTAATGAAACAGTGCAATACATACACTGCTTCAACTCAACAACTCAATCATTATGGTGATGACTGAGTTGCTCTCAACTTAAAAAAACAACTTAAAAACAGTAAGATTTAAGATTATCATGATCAACAGAACTAAATTTTTTTTATTATCTAAAGCCACCAAGAATCTGGCAATGTAAAATTATAATATTAATCATTTATAATTTTACTGTATAAATTTTTTAAAAATTAAAAAATATGTAGTGTTATATTTTATATCCATAAACTTTTGATTTTTAGCAAAATCAAAAATTTGCTAAAACATTCTCACTAAAGAATTTTTTTTAATTGGGATCATCAGCTCTCTGGGTGAAAACTTCATTTCTTACATTCTCTTTGGATAAATTTAACCAAAGTCTTATACCAGAATTATTATAAATTTAATTTATTGGATTAATTTTAACATATATATTAACTGGTACACAAAGAAGGGATCAGCAAAGAGTGTAGCACTTGGCTGAAGTTCCATTCAGCAACTGCAATGTAAGCACACTTTTTTTTTTACATAAATAAATATTAACAAAAAATGCATTCATACAGCAAAATATTAAAAATATTTTTCTATAGATGTACTACTAATAAGTAAAATATTTTAAATCAACTAAAGATTGAAAAAAGATATACTTAACGTAATACAATATAGAAAAACAACAAAAAGCATATACAAACTCAAAAGTAAATGGTCATATCATAAATCTGTTTACAACTACAGTAACGCTACAAATATATTTTTTTATACACCTTGATAAAAATGTAAGTATTTATGTATATACAAAATAATATACAAATTTTTAAAAAGGCACACTTTTAAATGCCTTTAGTGATAAATATTAAATCTCTAATTATAAAATTAATTACATTAATATTAATATTTTAACTAATTTACTATATGTTATAAAACCATACATAAAATTTATTTTTAATTAATTTCTACAAATAATATCATTTATTATACATGAATTATAATAAACATGACAAATATAATCGGTTACCATTAAAGACTAACAATTACATATAATAATAACATACACAAATTAACCAAATTATAATAATATAATTGTAATATAATCAATCATATAAATTAATAAAATCTTTAATATTTATAAGTACACAATATTTTAATAACAACAACATAAAATATTAATAATAACTCATTAACACACAACAGACATTTTTTTTTAAAGATAATCTAGAATGAAACAATATGCAATATTAAGAATCTGTTTATAGCAGTAAATAATAAATATTACTTTAATGTTAGTAACCTTTTTTTTTTTTTTTTAATAAAAAGAAACTAATTATAATTATAATAACATATCATAAACAATTAAAAGAAAACAACATTTAATAGTTTTATTTATTTTTAATTATTTACGAATATATCTAATCTACATAAAGTATTTGTTGGACACATCATTTGGATAATACGTTTTTGTATTTTTTGTTTTTTTTTTTTAATATATATATAAATAGTAAATCTTATATCAACAAACAGATATATTACCACATTTTCTTTAATGGTAATTTTTTTTTAAATTTATTTATGAAGAGGTACTTCCCGGAAGACAACACTATTCCAATGGAAGACTTGAAGATTCTTTTATCTGGAAAAATTAATTAAAGTAATTATGAATAAAATGTTGAAACAACTATTCTATATAAAATATGAAAATCAAGCATTATAGATTTTTGACTACTTTAAATAGGATTATTTGTAACTCCAACTAAAATTAGAAATAAAGAGTAATTATATTAATGGGTTTGTATTTTTTTAAATGTGTATGACCCTTCACACCCTACAAATGTAGTTTGTAGAAACTTTCTGACCTTCCCACTATATTTCACCTTTCCTATTATTTTTTTAGTACTTTTCTTTCTGACCTTTCCTATTAGTACAGACCATGCTATCTTAATAATCTGGAGTAAATTAAACATTGCAGGATTTTATTCCTTTTTTTTATTATGATGTCTACAAATATAAGTAAAGCAAAAATAAATTATCACACTGAACGACAGGTAACTTTACTTCACCGATTTAATTTTGTTACAAAGCCTACACTTATATTTAGAAATTTTGTTAGGAATTCATAACATATGAAAATCTTCCTTACACAAAAGCATTGAACATTTCAAAAGAAGAATTATATAATTTTTTAAACCAATTCATTTTTTATTAAATATGCCTACCTAATTAAAATATTAAATCCTGAAATAGTTCATCTATGATTATAATTACTTAAAACTTTTATAAGTTTTACTTAAAACTTCATAAGTTAACAAAATTTTGTTTTGATTTTCTCAAGAGCAATTTTTCTTAATATTCGTATGATGAACTGCCTAGTAAAGAATATATACTTGTATATTTCAACTCAACATATAATTCTTTAATAGAAAATTAGTAAAATACATTAAAGAGTTCAAATGAACTTCAAAAAAAAAAACTAGTAGTACATAGTATACAGTATTTTAAACATGAACTTTATCAATAATGAGATTTTTCAAGCCACTCAACTTTTATAACAAACAAAAATGGCATGATGCAGCCAGAGTTAACAAAATTAATTCTCTTCAAACAATATATAAACTTGATTAAAAAAAAAAACAAGTAATAGGATATTAAAAGAATACCATTTTCAAGAGTTTATCTTAACAATAAATAGTTACATATGTGAGTGAAAAATATATGCTATTCAGTGACAATATAATAACCTCTATAAAATAGCCACAGAGATAAATATTCTAATGCAAGTACAAAAAAAGGACTCTTGAAAAATTTGAAGTAGATAAAACATTTTTATTTTATAGTATTAAAACTGCTGATTTGGATAAATTCTATGATAAAGCACACTGCATGTTGGTTTAGTATTTCAGATGTGGTAAAAGAGAAGTGAATCCACTCCCAAAATAATCTGTATATTATAAACAATTTAAATACACACCTTATGCTAAACCCATCCACCAGTTAGTTTATGGAACATTTCCTCATTAAGAGTTTGGTTGGCTTCTTTGGATCTCATAGACAGAAAGATATATCCTCCAATAAATTCATGAATTACTTTACAGTCAGCTGATTCACAGCTAAATAATATGTTTTCATCTTCAAACTGAACCATCATAAGTTTCACTTCCCAGTTGACATTCCACGCCTAAAATATAATCATTATATTATTAATAAACATAAATATTAATTAACTAAAATAAAAATATTTACAATGAGTAACAACTTATTAATAAATTTTTAAAAAATATTTACACTTGACTAGATTTTAATGACCTTTCACAACTAATTTACCATCATAATTTTATTGCTTAAAATAAATAATGCCGATAACAAAAAAGTCAACTAATCATTTCTATTTTAGAATTATAGAACAATAGATCATTTAGAATTAAGAACTGTATACATAAGGTGTAGGGGGGAATCTCTTCATATTTTAATGCAAAAGTAAAACAAGGTTTTTTTTTATATTTCAAATGAAGTTTATTAAACTAAACATGTGTCATTTTGACAGAACACCTTCTACCATTTTTTGGGTAAAATCATAATCCCTTTTACTGTAGAACTCCTGTGTTGTGGACAAACAACTGTAATAACTGACATTAAAGTCATTTATCGAAAAAATACAAAAAAATATTTTCCCCATCCCCAATATAAGAATTTAGACTCATATCTAGCACCATAAATACAAGGATTGGCTCACTGCATTGATGTTAGTTACTCCTAGAACTCCACCACTGCTAAATTGGTATGACATTCAGTATTGTTAATTTGGTACAAATAGTTCTTACACAGAATTTTGCACTTTCTTAATTTTCTAGATAGTAAAATTCACAATATTTTATTAATTTATTAGGAATGTCTCCTACTTGTATGTGAAAATTTTCAGAATCAGGCGACTGTCTTATAAGAAATCCTACTACTAATGCAGAGGGAATATATTGAGCTGTTGTGGTCCAATCCTTCTCTAACAACAGTCCTCGTTCTCAGTTATTACTTTTCAATGTAGTTCATCATTATTCCGCATGGCATACATCACTAGTAAAGAGTTTTTGTCGCATTCTAATGCATTTAACATAAGTAAAACAGCTTGTAAAACATCTTGTATTACATTTTATTTACTTCTTGTACATGAATGATTTTACGAGTATTTTAAAATTTTTATTTCGGGTTGTAGCCATTGTTTTGTGATTGAATATTTATGTAGACATTTTGTAAATTAATCTATAAACTTTACCGTATATTTGTAAACTGGACTAGTTTTTGCATTTTTTTATAATAGCTTTATGTATGATTTTTTTTTAATATTTGAGATGGCATCTACTCCAAAAAATGAATATTTTGATATTTTAGAGTGTGAAGACATATCATACAGAATATGGTTCAAGAAAATGTGTAGTGTATTCACACAATAAAAAGCATAATCACTCAAGGTACCAGTGTATGGAGTGTGATGGTAGGCTGTGTGTAGCTCCACGTTTTAAAATATTTTATACACTAAAAAATATTAAAAACAATCACGATAGAATAGAACTTTTAGTAGTAGAGAAAATAATTTTAATTACAGTGTAAAATATAATTTAGTGATATTTATGGGTAACATAAAAACTCATTCATCATTAACATGTTCACAATAGGTTAGGTAGTTAGGTTTTTATAATAATAATAAAATATGTTTTTCATGAAAAATTATCATTTATTATATTTGTACTAGGTAATTAGTCAAAATAAAATATTTAAAGTAAAAAAAAAAAAATGATTAAGATAGCATTATTTTAAGTGAAAATACGAAACTAGTAAGGGATTAATAAACAACGAAAGGAAAGAAAAGTAAAACATGTTACATTCGAACTTTGAAGTTGAAAAGTGTGCTAAACACAATGCATAAAGGAAAAGATGTATATGAACAAAACAATGAAAGCACAATTACAAGTTTTGGAAAACAGTAACAAAAAAAAAACTTACTTTAAAAAAATTTCAGTACAAAATACAAATTTTAAGTATATTATAAAACAGTTCTGTACAAAACTTCAAGTTATTAAATATTACCTTCATGGTATTATATCTCCATGTTTTAAGATGATCTCCAGTATTAATATCCATTCTCATAAGTCTGTTGTATGCTACACCAAGTAACTCTTCCTTTTTATGACCCATAAATTTAATTACAAAAAGTGAAATGCCAAAATCAGGTAATGATTGCCATGCTTTTATATAATTCATTTTTGCTTCAACTAATGATAAATCTTTTACGTTAGCATGTGCTTCCAAAATTCGATGCACCAACTGAAACAAGCATAGAACATAATTTATTAAAAAAGTGAGTACACAATAAAAAATATCAACATCATTATTTTTTTTTTAGCAAATAAAATATATTATTATTAGAATTATATGTAATGTACTGTTCTTTGGTGGTTGGATCTCAATTGACCACACAACTCAGGAGTGGTCAACTTGAGCCTGTTCCAGACTTAGATCTGGAATTCAGGTCTAGTGTGTACAGACCTCATATACTTGTACTCACACATACGCGTGCACGCAGACACGCAGACCCCACAGTAGCTAGAAAACTGGTTGAAAAAATATAATATATACAGAAATTTTTTTATTTCCTATGTATAATAATTTACAAATTTTCTTTAATAAAACTTCATACTTTTTAAAAGAAGACAATAATATTTTAATCCATTTAAAATAATTTATTAAAAGGAACTCATAAAATACGTTTAAAAAAATAAGAGGGAAATATTCTATAGAGGAATACTTACTTTACCCTTCAGTTTACGTAAAAATCTAGGAGCAACATAGTCTTCTGGTGAAATATCTAAAGAAGCAGGATTAATAGCAGGAGTCGGTGCTGGATGCTGCATTCTCAAAAATGCTAAAATACTGGTCACTTCTGCATCATATGAACTATCTGCTAATGAACGACCTTTTGATGCTAATCGGCATGCTGCCATCCATTTTGCATACTGTTCTTCCTATATATTCACAGAAACATTAATATCATAAAAATTCAAATTAATCAAGAACAAAAAAAATGATAAATAAATAAGGTCTAGGATGATGATGTAAGATATCATTTTCTGCTATTCTCATAATACATAGAACATTTTAAAGAGTGGTATTTTTAGAAGGCAAGAAAGTTATAAAGCAAGGCTAAAAAACTAGTTTCTATACATTACATTGCCAAATTTTTTCATCGGTATCTGCAATCTGTCAATATTTAATAGCTAAAAATAATTATGAACAATTATAATTGTATATATATATATATATATTTTTTTTTTTAATTCATATAATTCATTGAAATACTGTTTAATATATATTTAACATACTCTATTAACATATTGAAGCCAACACCCAAAAACTTTCAGGCTGACTGAAATACACTAATGGATGAAACCTGAAAACTTTCAGGCTGACTGAAATACACTAATGGATGAAACCTGAAAACTTTCAGGCCTCAAATTTAATTCTATATTAAAACATTTCCACGGCTTATTTTCATACCTAGGGTTTTCATTCAATCATTCACTGAATAGTTTCGCTCAAGTTGCTCTATTATCATTGTACTCTGGCAAGGATTTTTGAAATTGTAGAATAAAAACAAATTATTTGCACACTGAGATTATGTGTTGTTTACAATCGAGTTTCGGTCATGAGACATATTTTACAGTTTACTGCAGTAAGTTTCTTCTTTATGTCGGTGTTTATTATGTTTTTTAGTAGGTTACAACATTGATAATTCTTGTTTTTTTAATGACAAAGATGCATGTAATTATGTATATTTTGTAATTATCCATGTTTTTTTTTCCTTCTGTATTTTATTACTGACAACTGAATTTATGAATATTTTTGTTTAGTAAGTCCCACTCCAGATACATTTTTTTGTTGTTACTGTATGTAGAGTTTTCTGTTATTATTTCATATTTGTGTTAATTGACAAATATTCTTTAATTTTATTTCTTTTATATTGTTATAATGGATAATGAGATACAAGATTAAAAAACTCTCAGGTTAGTAAATGAAGTTCTCATGGAATCTGTTAACAAAATTATTTGATTCTGATTTAGAAAATTGTTTTTGTTATA